>PVKS010051103.1:0-11283 GCA_004027875.1 Aplodontia rufa | reverse complement strand
CCCCCCCCCCGAAACAATAAATACAAGGCTGGGCACATGGTGAACTCCTGTAATCCCAGTGACTCAGGAGGCTGAGGCAGGAGGATCACAAGTTCAAAGCCAGACTCAACAACTTAGGAAGGCCCTGAGCAATTAGAAAGGCCCTGTTTCTAAACAAAAAATACAAAGGGCTGGAGGTGTGACTCAGAGGTTAAGCACCCCTGGGTTCAATTCCTGGTACCAAAAAAGAATAAATACAAGGCTGGGGTGGGGAGTGTAGCTCAGGGCAGTGTGTGTGGGGCCCTTACCCCAGCACCACAGAGAGAGGAGAGAGAGAAAATGAGAATAAATACACTTGGGCTTCTTGGAGGTGAACAAGAGGGGAGGAGAGGAGAGGGGATGAAGAGGCAGTGGGAGTGGCAGGGTTGGGAGGATGGAGGCCAGGAAAGGGAGAGCAAGCCCAGGAGGGAGAAATGGAGAGAGGAGAGGGAAGGGGCCAGGCCCTGTGGGGAGGCTCCTCTCCAGATCCCAGCCTTCAGCTTGTGAATGCAGAATGTGGCTTCCGGGAGGTAAAAGGGCAAGAATCCTACTGATTCCCCCCAAAATGCCCTGAGATGCAGCCAAGAGGTGGGTCGAGGGGGACGGAGAGGCAGGACAGGTACTTAGGAAACCACCGGCCCAAATGGGGAGAGAGTTGCAGGCTCACTTCCCCTGAGTCCCCACTGAGTCCACCACCCACACTCCTGGGGTGGAACAGGGCAGCCTGGCCTTCTCTCCTACTGAAACTTACCAGCGTGGCCCAGGGTGGGTCCTCCCTGCGAGGCTCTTCCTGCGATAGATCCTAGGGGACTGGGAGACCCTCTAACCTCCCCTTCCCTCTGCGCACACGCTCTGGCCCCTCGCCCTTTCCGCCAGCAGCTCTTCTCCCCTTCCGCCCTCTGGGGACGTGCTGCCGGCCAGGCTGCGGAGGCCCAGCTGGGGAGACCCGCCGGGGAGGCCGGCGTCCCTTCCACACCGCGCGGCGCTTCTGCTGCGCCCCCTGCGCCGGCTTCCTCGCCGCGCTTCCCGTCCGCACGCGCCGTCGCCCTGTCTGCGCCTCCCCTGCCTCTGCGGCCGTCAGTCCCGGCCCTTCCACGTCGTGCAGGGCGTGTCGAGGTCTGGAGTCCGCCCGCGGGGTCCCGAGCGCACTGCGGGTCTGGCGGAGCGCGGGGACCTCCTGTGCGTCCCTCTCCCTGGCTCATGCAGTGGTCACTCCTCGTCATTGCCATCTTCTGGACACGCCACCGCGCCCAGACGCACCACCGCGGACCCTTGGTGCACCGCAGCCGGGGTCCCTCTCGCGGCTGGGGTTCCTCGGCCCTGGACCCCCCTCCTCCAGATCTTAGGTGATCTCGCCCCTCTCCACCCCTGCTCTCCTCTCTGACTTGATGCATCTTCCTCTCCTCCCTTCTTCACTACCCAAAAAATAAAAAGGAAAGAAATCATTTAAAAAACAACTATGCCAGCCACAGCAGCTGAAGCTTGCAACTCCAGCTACTAGGGGGCTAAAGCAGGAGTATGGCAAGTTCAAGGCCAGCCTGGGCAACTTAGGAGGAAAGTCCTGTCTCCGAATAAAAATATATTTTTTAAAAATGTACTTGGGATGTAGCTCAGTGGTAGAATGTTTGCCTAACTTGTGCCAGGCCCTAGGTTCAGTCCCCAGTATGATCCCTCCAAAACGTAAATAAGAAAATGGTAGAAATGAAGTATTTACTTTTTATGTATGCATAGGGAAATAAGGAAAAAAGCCAAAATGCAATACGGAGTGATTAAAAAGGATAAAAGAAATTCAATGTGTTAAACAAGGTGATGGGAAAACTATGTCCACACATCTCAACAACCACAATATAAAGCCAACAGTTCAAAGGGACATTATCAGACCAATTCTTTTGTTTTAATCCCTGAAAAGACATCCAAACCATAAGATCACAGAAGGGTCAGTTATAAGAAGATTGCAGAAGACTTAGTAGATTTATACTATTGCTATTGGACAAATAGACTTTTTCTTTTGTACTAGGGACTGGTACAATCTTTCACTGAGGGCACCTAACCACTGAGCCACATCCCCAATCCTTTTTGCTTTTTTTTTTTTTTTTTGATACAGGGTCTCACTAAGTTGCTTAGGGTCTCGATAAGTTGCTGAGGCTGGCTGTGAACTTGCAATCCTCCTGCCTTCTCTTCCTAGATACTGGGATTACGGGTGTGCACCTCCTTGCCCAGCCCCAGACAAACAGACTTGAATGTAAAAAGCATTAATAGACATCAATGACAAAATGTTCAACTCAAAATAAAAGTATTTTTTTAAAGAAAGAGGGGACAGAGAGAGAAAGAGGGAGCAATCTTTATTTAGTTTTTCATGTGACCTTCATTCCTCAGCACTTCGTTGTGTATGTGGCACTGGGGTTTGAACTCACGTCCCTGCGCTTGCCAAGCAAGCACTGTAACTGCTGAGCCACCGCTCCAGCCCCAAAATAAAAGTATTTTAACAATTTAAAATTTATATTTTCCTTGTAGAAGTGCTTCAGTATAATGTGAATTAAAAGAAGTGTTAGAACTACAAGGAAAACACAACGCAACAGCAGAACATTTTAACAGACTCCACAGGCGAGATAGGCCTTCTCCTCGCAGGAGGATATGGGCCCAATTACACTGTTCCATTGGGTGTGTGTTTGAACGTGGGACAAAAACCCCACCATACGTACAACTGTAATGCACCAATAAAATAAGTAGAAATAAACATTTTAAAACAGGAAAATAAATGGAAAATTTTAAATACTTCAGATTGAACAGTTAACAAAAAATTTATACAGGGGGAATAATCATTTGGAATAAAGGTTAAGCAGTATCCAGGGAGAAATTTATAAACATTTAGGAGTTTAAATGCATAGATGGCAATTCAAAAATCAAAGAAAGAATAAACAATTGTTTTAAAAGATACTGACTGAGCTAGGGCGGTAGCTCAGGTAGAGTATTTGCCTAGCAGGCTTGAAGCCCTGGGTTCTGTCTCTAGCACCACAAAATTAATTAAAGAAATAAATAAAATGAGGCCAACTGAATAGCTGCTTGGAATAGCTCTCAGGAAAGTCACACAAAAGAAATGTAAAAGCTTATAGTTAGTAGCAGAAAAGAAATTTGGAAAATGAATGAACGAAGTGTTCTACTTCAAAATTGGTATTGAGAAAACAATCCCGTGGTAACATTTAAGGAAGTGGAAAGAAGGGTGTGATAGAAGTGATCAAGAGCTGGATTTTTTTTTTTTTTTGAGAGAAAGAGACGGTGAGAGAGAAAGTGAGAATCAATTTTTATTTGATTTTGCATATGGCCTTCGTTGCTCCCACGTTGTGTACATGGTGCTGGGATTCGAACCTGTGTCCTTGCATGCCAAGCACATGCTGTAACCACTGAGCCACTGCTCCAACCCAAGAGCTGGATTTTTTTCATCTGATTTTCTCTCTCTCTCTCTCTCTCTCTTTCTTTATTCCTTCAACATAGTCTACATATTGGAGGAAAACATGACACAAGAGCTGGATTGAACAGCAGGTGAGACAACCAAGGAGAAGAGGTGTGAACAGAAATGGCAGCAGCAAGGAAACTTCAGGCTGCACATCACAGCGTTTAAAAGGATGGAAGATGCCAGGCCTAGTGGCACATACATGTGATCTCATCTCAGCCACTCAGAAGGCTGAGGCAGGATGGTCACAAGTTCTAGGCAAGCCTCAGCAACTCAGTGAGACCCTGTCCCAGAAAAAACAAAAAAGAGTTGGGGATGTGGCTCAGTGGTAGAGTGCTCTGGGTACAATCCCAATCCCCAGTACAAAAAAAAGAAGAAGAAGAGAGAGGAAAGTACTTGCTATTTGGAACATCAGGTCTAACACATCGGTGGTTGGACCCCAACTTATTTACTCTGCCCTGAAAGACTCTCCAAAGTCTGGACTTATTTCCCTGGCCTGGACCTTGGGCTTAGTCCTATGACTTGCTTGGGCAATGAGTTATTAGTAAGTGTGCCATGAGCAGAGACATGGGAGGAACTAGTATGCTGGGGTAGCTCTCTTGCCCTCTCCCATGGTCACGGGTGACTTGGGTTAGCTCTCTCACCCTTTCTCATGGTCACTGGTGTGTTGGAGTGGCTCTCTCACCCTGTCCCACGGTCGCTGGTGTGCTAGGGTAGCTCTCTCGCCCTGTCCCACGGTCACAAGAAGAGGCCTCCCAGCTAATCCACCTGTGCCAGGAGGACCAGAGACACAGATATCTGGGCCAGCCCGGCTGAGCAGCAGAGCTGCCTAGTGGAGCCGAGCCTACCCACACCCCAACATGGATGGGACGGCTTTGAATCAGGGGTTTGGGGTGGCTGGGCCAGCAGCAGTAGCCAACAGACCCACACCAGCACCTAAGAGGAGGAGAAGGGAATAGGTAGTGTGTGAACATATTGAAGATGCTAGTTCTCTAAAGCCAACTCATGATACCAACCCGCAGACTTGGGAAACTCAAAAAAGCTGAAACAGAGTAGATACAAAGGAAAATCATGCATAGTTCTATCATTGTAAAACTGCTGAACACCAAAAGGAAGAGAAGATCTTAACATAGCCAGAGAAAACATCCACTTCCTTTCTTTCTTTAAGAGAGAGAGGGACGGTGAGAGAGGGAGAGGAAGAGAGAATTGATTTTATTTAGTTTTTTCATGTGGCTTTCATTGCTCTGACATATGTGGGTTCAAACCTGCATCCTCACACACACCCGGCAAGCACCGTAACCACTGAGCCCTATATCCACTTTCTTAAGAGAGCTAAGAAACTAATCACTGAGTTCCAAAAAGGTAAGTAATGACAGTGGAGTGACATGAACAGAGCTGGAAGAACATAACACCTAAACTAGAACTTTACAGGAAGCAAGCATCCCCTTCAAAGTTCAAAGGTAAACAAAAAGAGAAATAAAATATCACTGCATTTATCACCATCAGACCAAGGCAGAAGAAAAATTTTCTCAAACATAAGAGAAGAAACACAGGAGAATTGAAAGGCAGTGGTGACTGAGTGAGTTGATCGAAGTGATTACCAATTAAATAAGTACACCTTTGATCCCAGCCACTCAGGAGGCTGAGGCAGGAAGATCGCAAGCTCAAAGCCAGCCTCAGCTTGGGCAAGGCCCAAGCAACTTAGTGAGACCCTATCTCAAAATAAAATATATTTTTTTAAAAAAGGGCTGGGGATGTGGTTCAGTGGTTAAGCACCCCCGGGTTCACTCCCTGATACCCCCAAATACCAATCATATGAAAACAATGAGCTCTTTGGATTTGAAACACTGCAGAATTAAAGAAATAAACTGCATCTTAAACAAAATGAACATAAACGCTGCACAGGAGTAGAGGTCACGAAGGTTAAAGGAGTCTAGGCACAAACCCGGTTTTGAGAAGGGACAGATGTGGAATTACGAGCATGGTGCTCCAGCAAAGCCCACCAAGGAACACTGAGGCTTGAATTTCACTTACATCCACAGAAGATACTTTCCCTGCCACCAAGCCTCTAAACAACAGCAATAAAAACCTTAGTTCATAGACCTGACCAAAGCAGCAGGAGATCTGCCTGCTGGTGGCCCTTTGCCTACAGGGACACCAACTGGGAGCGAGCTTGTGTGCCGCACAAGCACTCCATCCTGGGGTAAAAAGTGATGACACCAATCTGTGAAATCTAGACCCTCCTTGGAGAGCCAAGAAGCAGGGACAGGGAGGGAGGTTGGCTGCACCCTGGGTACACTGGTGCAGTGCCCAAGTGGGGTCTTCACAGAGGACTCCAGGGTGGGTGCAGACCCCGAGGAGAGGCAAGTTGGGCTCTGAGCTGCAGAGGCTAAGATGGGTCTGAAGCCTTTCCTGGCTGTCTTTGGGATCACAGGCATGTGGTAAGGCCAGGTCTGTGTGCAGGGAACCCTCAGCTAGTTTGGACAGGCCCTGGGAGCCTCCAAGTGCGGGTTGAACTGCAGCAGTGCAGAGGGACCAGCAGGAGGAGCGGTCCTCCTCCCAGAGCCTCCCAAACTCTGGCTGGCACCCCTGGCCAGCAGTTCCTGACATAGCCAGATGTCCAGGAGCCCTAGGTTTGCAAAGCCCCGGTTGGGGGGTGGGGGGAGGGGGGAGGGGAGGAGGGGAGGGGAGCTGGGGGTGACACTACACCCGCACCAAGGGGAAGCCAGTGTAAGAAACATCGCTGTCCCTGAGGGCTTTCCCCAGTTGCAGAATTCTAAAAGTGTGTGCATTGTGAACCTAGCCTCAAAATTCGTGAACCAAACATTAACAGAAATAAAAGATGGAATGGTAGGTGTCAGCATACTTCCTTGGGTGTAGGATAGAAGAAATCAGCAAATGAGCAAAGATGTGTAATATTAGAACATCATGATTGACAATCTTGGCTCAGGAACATGGAGACCCACTCCATCCAACAACTTCAAAGTAGTAGTCTTCTTTCATGTACGTGGAGCGTTCATCTAATTTTTGTCTGTATGCTGAGTATAAAACTGATCTCAACAGTTTCAGTGGATTGAAATCATCTGGAGTGTGTTTTTTAAATTATTGCTGCATTGGAATTATTCATAACAACGAGACTAGCTGTTGTACATTCATATCTGCACACAACATAGCAATATAATTGGGTCAATTGGGGCTGCTTCCTCTATGGAGGTGTGTTTTGACCATAGCAAATTAAAATACGAAACTAGTAACAAAATTAAAACATCCCCATGTGTTTGGAGGTTAAGTAATACATTTCCAAATTCCCTATGACTGAAAAAAAACTCAATGGAAATTAGAACGATTTCTATTCAGTTATAATGTGTGTGTGGTACGTTATTATTTGTGTCATGCTTAAGAGAATTTTGTGATCTCAAATCATGTACTAATGAAAAGTCTAAACGTCAGAGAATGAAAAAATTTAAAAGTCAGAGATTTGAGGATTGATTTCGAAAAATTAAAAGATTAGCAAATAAACCCAAAGAAAATAGATGGAAACGAAACTCGTGAAATAGAAAATTCACAGAAGAATCAACAAACTTGAAAGTTGTTGCTTTGAAAAGGGAATAAAAGTTGTGAACTCCAAGAAAGACAGATGATGACTAAGGGGAAAGCCACCATCACCATCTTTTTTGAAGACGTTAAAAGATATCAGCTGGGACCAAGAGTTCTTGTTAATGCCCAAACTCAATCCATAGAAGGAACAACTGATCATTTGAATTTCACCAAAATAGAGTCTGTGCTGAAGACTCTGTTAGGAGGATGAAAAGACAAGCAACAGACGTGGAGGAAGCATCTGCGAGCCACATATCTGACAAAGAAGTCTTACCTGAACTATATGACGAAATCTGAAGGGGCTGGAGTGGTGGCTCAGTGATTAGTGCTTGCCTGGCATGTGCAAGGACCCAGGCTCAAACCCCAGCACCACATACACAACTAAAGTGTCAGAGAAGCAAAAATCAGAAGAATAAATTTTAAAAAATGGATTCTTTCTTTTAAAAGAAAAATCTCAAAGTCAA
Source organism: Aplodontia rufa (assembly GCA_004027875.1). Lineage (NCBI taxonomy): Eukaryota > Metazoa > Chordata > Mammalia > Rodentia > Aplodontiidae > Aplodontia > Aplodontia rufa. The sequence goes on along the minus strand of PVKS010051103.1, from coordinate 3,753 downwards.
CAGTTCAAAAAAAATCTAGTTAAAAAAATTGGAGGTTGGGTTGTGGCTCAGTAGCAGAGCACTTGCCTGGCACGCAGGAGGCATTGGGTTTGATCCTTAGCACTGCATGAAAATTAGTAAAGTAAAGGTATTCCATTCATCTACAACTAAAAAGAAAATCAGTGCAATGTATGAAGAGGAATTTCACAAACAAGCAGGCACGGGAGAAGAAGCACAAAAAATGCCCGACAGACACTCTTACTCCGTATGAAAATGTAAATTCAAGTCACACTGAGATGTCACTGAATGTGAGAACGGCTGGAATGAAAAACAGGGACAAGATTGTATACTGGCCCAGACACAGAGGAATAGGGCCACCTTCACGCTGCTGGTGACAGTTGTGCAGCCACTGTCTGAAATGATTTGTCTGTTTTCTGTGAAACTAAACACAGGACTCCCGGATGACCCAGCAATTGCCCTGACCGGTTAATCCCACGAGGCTGAGAATAGCCACACAAACAGCTGTGCGTGAATGTTTGCTGCGCCTTCTTCCATAATGGTCCCAAGCCAGGGACAGCCCAGACACCCTCCGTGGGCGAGTGGTCAAACCAGCTGGCACGCCACACAAGACGAGACGGCCCAGGGTGCAGGCAGCACTTGGGCCCCTACGTGGGCACAGCCCAGGTGCCACGGCTTGGCGTAAAAGTCTTCCTGTTCTCATTCCGCACATCTGTGCCAAGGCCTAAGCAGACTGAGGAGCTGTTCCACCATGGCTTTCCAGCCCAGAGGAGGCCTCGTGGCACTCAGCAGAGGGAGCTGCCACAGGTGAGACAGCAGCAGCAGAGGCCGGTCCCTCAAGAAGCAGGCAGTCCCCTCTGGGGGCACATCCTGGTGATGCCACCACCATCCACTAGGCCTCACTTCATAAGATTTACCCTACAAGGACCACACTTCAACATGCGGGCCTTGGGCGGGCACAGACCATATCCAACCACAGCACCGCAGTCCCTGGGTCCTGCACAGCCTCCCAGAGCCCCCACAACTCCTGGGACTCCCATGCTTGCCACGTGTCCATCCAGCACCTGTGCTGGAGCTGAGGGTGTGCGTTTGGCTCCTTGAGAAGCAAACTCTGAGATGCAGGGAGAGAAAGCCGGGGTGGCTCACGCAGGAAGTGGAGGACATTCCCAGGGAGGTAAGGCAGGGAAGCCACCATTGAGCCATCCACCACAGTAGACCACTGGCCCCATCCTCAGAAGTCCCCTGGATCCCTGTGGAATCCTCATCTCAGAGTCATCCCACCTGTGAGGAAGCGGGGAGGGTTGTGTCCTTACAAATCCTAGTCATCATCTTTGGGGACTCAGGGACTCTGTTTTCTCAGCAGTCCAGCTTGGAGGAAATGGACTCTAGACCACCACTGAGTTCCAGCCAAAGACCTGCAGCCGCCAGGGCTGGAAGCTGGGAGGAGGCACAGGTGGCAGACGAGGGTGCAGAGCACCTCCCAGATTGGCTACGCGGGCCCCAGGAGGGTGAGCAGAGTGCCATGGGCAGCAGGCCCAGAGGCCTCATGCTGGGGGCACAGCCAGGCTAGGAGCCAGGTGCTCCTGTCCCCGGGGTGAGGAGCGCACTCATCAACCGGTCTGCCCAGCTGCCTGGGAGTGCCGGAGGTGCATTCCTGCGTGAGGGCCAGCGTTCTTACCACCTGCAGCTCCCGCCCCCAGCCCATGCCCTGCAGGTCCCAGCTAAGTCCACTGAGGCCCACAGCAGGCCCAGCACCCAGCAGCTCAGAGGAACAATGTATGTTTGTGGAACTAATTAATAAACGAGTGGTTTCGGTGCAAGGAAGCTACACCTGCTTCCTGTTTGCAGTGTCCCAGGCCTGCCAGGGTCCGCATCAGGAGGGCCGAGCCTGCATGCTGCCTGGCCCAGAAGCTGTCCATGGACTTCCCAGCTTTGGGAAGCCTCCTGTGTCCTGGGCCCCCCTCGCCCAGTGTCCCAGAGCCCTCGCTCAGCATTTTGGAGGGGCCAGTCCCCTGGGAGCAGTCAGGAGGACTGTGGGGTGGCAGCAGCAGGAGGTGGGGAACTGGACCCCAGCAAGCCTCAGCATTCCTCTTCAGAGCTCGTCTCCTGGCACCCTCCAGGCCATGACAGGGAGTAGGGCGCAAAGGGAGTCCGCCACCCATTTGGCCATGTTGTCCCCTGGCCAACCCCTGGCAAAGGTCTGGCCCAGGAGAGAAGCCTGTCTACAGCAGTGCTGAGGGCCTGTGGCCTCAGCAGGGCCCTGTGCTCCGAGGGCTGTCCAACCGTGCACCCCAGCCGGGAAGTCCAGGTTACTCGGCCAGTGGCCCCCTAACAGCAATCCCTCGCCAGCTGTGTCCAGGTACCACCGCTGGGCACCTGCACTTGGTGCTTCTGCTGCCCCCTGGCTGTAAGGCCCACCCGTCCTGCCTCCTTCATGCCTCTCCACTGTGCCCTCCATGGGGCCAGGGACTCGTTAGCTCAATTCACGCACAGGAGGACTCCACGTGGCCTTCCCTGTGCTCTGCACAGACCCCAGCAGGCCTGTGTGAGTGACAGGGAAGGGCAAGGTGGAAGGGACAAAGTAGGCACCCATCATGGGCAGGACAAAGCTACAGCCTCAGGCTCTGAAGTTCAGCGTCTCCTCAGGTGTCCCCAGGAGCCAGGGCTGCAGCCCCTGAAGGGTGTCCCAGTGTCTAACCTCAAGGAAAATGTGCAGGGAGTCCTCTCTGGGCCCAAGCAAAGGCCCAGTGTGCAACTGGGGACACATTGTCCCCTTTCCCTGGAAGTCAAAAGAAGCAGGAATCCAGGGAACAGAGGTCTCTGTGTAGGGTAAAGAGGTGCTTCCTGGAGGAGGCAAGGAGAAGAATTTGAGGAGAGGGAGGGACAACTGGAGCTCAGGAGTCAGGTCCGTGGGAGGGCCAGGTGGCACTGAGAGGCTGGCCAGCATACGAGCAAGAGCTCCGTGGGATCTGCCCACCGCAGAACCGGATCGTGCTGCCCGTGAGCCCCGCGCTCCAAGGGTTGGGCTGGGGAGTGCCTGCAGGGTCCTGTGGCCCATCAGGCTCACAGTGGGGTCAACAGGACTCTGGGTGTTAGCTGGCAGAGCCCTGTACCTCCTGCCTCAATTTTCCTGAGGTGCTCAGAGGAAAAGCCTCCTGAGAGGACCTCTCTGCACACACGCCTGCTGGTGCCTGGCCCCAGCCAAGTCCACGGCCCCTCCAAAAACTCCTTGGCGCACTTGAGAAAATCCACTTCTTCACCCTAGTGGGCAGGGCCCCACTGCTCCCCACTTCTCCCATGAACCAGGGCCAACTTCCCAGGGCTGGTGGCCAGGTTGTCAGCTGGGCAGGTGGTGACTGTCTGAGGGTCACATGGAAGTGTGGGGGTGGGGGCAACCTCCCCAGGCCCTCAGTGGGGAAACAGCAGGGGCTGTGTCGGGGACCTGTTCAGTTTGGGAAAATCTCTTTGGAAATATTTCCAGGCAAGTTAGCACCTACACGGGATCCTTAGTCACATCTAGAGAGCAAGAAGCTGGACAGCGTCCCCTCTTCCCCAAGGACCCAGCAGAAGCTTGGGGAGAGTTCCAGTCACAGGGGCAGCTGCACTCATGAAGATGCAGTAAACCCCTGCACCCCTCCTTTCCAGGCCCTCCTTCCTCCTGTGCCCATCCTCCTTCCTCTGTGCTTGTCCTCCTTCCCCCTGTGCCTGCCCTTCTTCCCACTGTGCCCGTCCTCCTTCCCCCTGTGCCCATCCTCC
>PVKS010051102.1:0-11283 GCA_004027875.1 Aplodontia rufa | reverse complement strand
GTCAAAAATAATATTAGTTGGTCTGCACCCCCCAAATGATTCTCACATTTATGTTCTTCACACCTGAAAGTAGCCCACTTGGAGCATTCTCTCTGCTTATCTGAATCCTCCTTCATGTGCTCTACAGTGACTAACCCCACACAGAGATTTGTTTGAGGGAATTATTTCAAACATCATTGACATGTTGAGTCTCCTCATGTGGAAAGTATAAAACATTGAACAACTCAAATAGTGTTCTCTCTCTCTCTTTCTCTCTCTCTCTCTCTCTCTCTCTCTCTCATTAAAACAGTTGGAAATATTGGTGAGGAGCTAGCGAATACTAACTTTGATTTAGTGGTCTGTAATGTTAAATAGAGTCTAAACTGGAGCTAACCTGATAGAAAGCCTAAAAAGAGGTACGGTGAAAGAACTTTTACTTCAGAGAAAGCTGCATAACCATGTAATGCCTTGATAGCTATCTTTAAAATTCCAGGCAAATGGTTTGTCCTTGATATACACTCTGGTTAAAATCATAATTTCCAAGATTTATGACTAAGTGAGAATACCCACAAGTGTCACAAATTCAAATGCCTCTGGGGTCCAGAAAAGTAATCTAAATGAGTCCTTGTAGGAGGGGAACAGCTGATAATCAGTGCCTCCATACAGTTGCCATTAGATAATATAATCATGCCTTTTTGTTTTTCATAAGCCAGAAGTCAGACTTTTAGGTGAGATTACTAAAATTTTTAATATGGGCAATTAATTTAAAATCATTTGTTTGGTGCATTTAAAATACCATGTAAACCAAAGCCCAATTGCCATGTTGAAACTTTTGAGTCCTGCAAATGTTATACTCAACAAATAAGAAAATTTCAGTCCAATATCTTTGATGAACATGGATGTAAAAATCCTCAACAAAATGCTAGCAAATTCCATCCAACAGTATACTTCAAGGATCACATCTTATGGTGAAGTGGAATTTATTCCTGAGATGCAAGAATGACTCATGATTTCTTTCTTTTAAAAATATGTTATACTATCCCATGATTTCTTTTAATATTTTACACCTCCCTATAAGATATAAGTATTGTTTTCCTTATTATAGAGAGGAAAAACCTAAGAACCTAAGGCTTATATGGCTTAAGTAACTTGACCAAAGTCACGTACAACAAAGAAGTGAGGGAATCGTAAAATCCAGGTTTATCTGACTACCAAACTTCTTTTTCTTTCTGTCCTAACATGTTTTTCCAAGAGTCAACAAGAGCTTACATTTGATTCTTTTTATTAATGTGAAATCATAAGTTGGGATATCAACACTCAAAGAGTAATAAAAAAAAGATAAAAAAGAAAATCAAACTTGTGTTTTTCATCTCTCCCCACCCTGCAAGCCCTTAAAACCCATTTTCCTTATTAAAGTAACTTTGAGGTAATTTTACCATACTTAAGAAATATCCATTCCCATAAAACAGAGGACTTTACTGACTCTGTTTCCAAATCCCTTGTGAAATATTTAAATTTTAATGTTTCTTCTTAAGGTAAAAAAAAATTCTTGTTGTGGGAAAAAAAACTTCACCTTTTTTCTTTCTGGACAGATGTTTATTAGCTAACCAACACCATATCAGAGCCAAGTTGTTAGGCAGCCTTATTAATGAGCTGGTTTTGCAGGAAAACCATCCTGTGTCTCTCTCCATCCCCCATCCTACACCACTGCTTTCATATACAAGTGAGCAATAATTATTAACCCTTAAGCAACTCCAATGTATAAAATTATTACGTGTCAGTCAAAAAATTAGAACAAAGGAGAAAAAGGCTTCCCTTACTTTCCACTGATCAATGATGTGTTTTCCTTCAATTTTAATTAATTCTCACTTGAGAATTAATTCATGTTTGGTGCCATCCACTCTAACCTCCTCCAGGACTGTACTCTATCAGAATCCCCATCCTCTATTTAAATCAATGAAAATATTCAACTCTCTTTCAACCAAAAATCTCAAAAAAAATTTCTATGTCTCCACAGCCCCTACCTATTACCACCCCACCTATTTTTTTAAACAATCAGACTTCTTGAATGACTTGTCCACCTTCACGTTCATCACTTTCTCTTCTTCCATTCACTCTTCAACCTATGCAGACTCCTGTCCCCAGTATTCTGATGAAACTCCTTTCACTAAGGCTACCAATCACCCAACAAATGCAAATCTTTCTGCTAATGGATTTCTGTTCTATATTTGATACTCATGATTATGCCTTCCATGTTGGTAGATTGTATCTCTTTAGTGCCCTCTTCAATGACTTCTGATTTTCATACACTCCTAAAAATTTTGATATTCTCTAGCATTCCATCATCAATCCATATTCCTTCCCTTTTCTACCTACACATTTGTATAAAACTTTATTTTCAGCCAAGGTCTATCTCCCTCTCTCTCTCCTCTTTGGTACCGGGAATTGAACCCAGGAGCACTTAACCACTGAGCAACATCCCAGTCCTTTTTTATTTTTTATTTTGAGACATGGTCTCCCTAAATTTCTTAGGGCCTTACTAAATTGTTGAGGCTGGCTTTGAACTTGTGATCCTCCTGCCTCAGCCTCCAGAGCCCCTGGCATTATAGGTGTACAAAACCGTGCCTAGCCAAGATCTCTTTAAGCTTCAAAACCAAATTCCATGTGCCTGCTAGATCTCTCTAGGTATCCCAGTCCAGATAAATTGAAAGTCATTCGTGGCTCTATCTTCTTTTTCACCATCTTTTTCAAGTTCATATTCAAACTCTTGTCATTGTAACCTTATACAGATTTTTCAAGTATTTTCCCTTATCTCCTCTTCTGTCCTTTCTATCTTTACCTCCAATGCCTTAGTTTATAATCTTATCAACTCATATCTGGATCACTGCAATAACTCCCCATCTAGTCTCTTGTAATCCAAACTTGCTGCATAATCTTTCAAGTGAATTGACTAAATAAATGTTCAAATCCTGGCTGTATTACTTATTAGCTGTGTGGTGGTGGACAAGCTACTTAAATTTTATATACCTTAATTTCCCCACCTAAAAAATAGAGATAAGAATAGTACTTAACTCATAAGGATGTTGTGAGAATTAATTTTGTTAATATACAAATAAAGTCCTTGGTGGTATGCCTGGTGCAGCAAGAGCTATACAAATGTTAGCTATTGTTCTTATAGTTAAAACATGATCAAGTGATGACACTTTAAAATCCTTCATTGGGTTCAAGTATCTAAAAGGTATAATGTAGGCTCTTGCACATGGTGCTTCATGATCTGTCCCTTGCCAACTTCTCCTGACCCATCTCTTATCACCCTCTAGCTCAAACTTTACACTCCAGCACACAACAATGCGTTGATCCCCATTTGCTTTGTAAATTGTTTTTCTGCCAAACTCTGTCTACACTGTCTCTTTCCCTTGAAATTCCTTTCCTCCTAGTCTTCACTTGACTATTAGTCATCCTTTAAAATACAGTTTTTTCTTTAATGTGCTTGATTAATTTTAGGGGACTATAATCTGTAAAGTTGGTAAGGCTGTAGAGTTTAGGGGAAAATCAGTTACTTCTACTTATCATTTGTGACCTAGAATCTCTTATGTCAATAATAATAAATTGATTGGCAACAAATGGTCATGCTAATGCTTAAGAATAGTGCTTATGGTAAAATTCTTTATAATAAAAAATTCATATTCTGCATCACCTCTTCTAAATGAGGTTAGGCATGCCTTCTCTGTTTCCATAATACCTCATGAGTATCTCTGCAGTGCATTTACTCATAGTTTTACAATGATTCACTTACTTAAACCACTCTAAACTAACAATCCCTTGTGGACAAGAAAATAACTTGTCCTGGTTAAATGTTATATTATCAGGCATATAATAGGTACTCAGTAAATTGTGATGAATTATCAAATGTTGAGGCATTTCTTTGATTTTTTCAATCATTCATTTACCATATTCAGCAGGTACCTTTTATGCAGCAAAAAGAAAAATGTATTATGAAATAGAGATGTGAAGATAAATAAGACATTGATGGGCTTACCAGGGATTCAAAGTCCTACAGAGGAAACAAAGAATGTACATGGATAATTACAGTACTGGGCGACAACACCAAAAACCCATAGTGGCAACTACTGACACTGTCACTTCCAACTTCTCCCTTTTCCTTCTGTCCTCTCATTCTGAGTTATTACTGGTGTACCTCTCTCACTAATATCTATCAAATACATTATTGGCATATATTCCAAGAAGTTATGACCCCAACTAAAGTATTTTAGTGAACAGTTTTGGAATTCATAAAGCAGGAAAAAAATTATGCACTTACATCTTTCCACTGACCATCAGTAACTGAGACCGCAGAAAACAAAAACTAAAAAAAAAAGAAAGAAAGAAAATTTCAGTAACTGTAAGAGTTTTTTCTATGATCAGGATTCCATATTTCCATATATATATATTTTTTTTTTAAGAGAGAGGGACAGTGAGAGAGATTGAGAAAGAGAGAAACAACTTTATTTAGTTTTTCACATGGCCTTAGTTGCTCCAACACTTAGTTGTGTACGTGGTGCTGGGGTTTGAACCCGGGTCCATGTGCTTGCCAAAGAACCGAAACCGCTGAGCCACCGCTCCAGCCCCATTTCCATATATTTTAATGAGTACCATATAAAGTTTCTATCCATATGCCATGTTCAAAGAATAACCCCCTCAAAAATTGTTAGTTCTGAATGATGCATATTCCTCATTTTACATTCAGTTACTGAAACTCATTAGCATTTCATAAGAGCCTACTGTGTTCTCAACACTGGGGATAAAACAGAGTATAAAACAAACATGGCCTTCCTTCACAAAACTTACAGACAAGTGTAGGAGACAGTCAATTGGGGATTCAAAAATTATAACACAGTTGTATGAGTGTGTTTTACATGATATTGCCATTTCCATCTTTGTTAAGTCACTGTTAAGTCAGATTGAAAACCACTGGAAATCTCATCCATGCCTTTCATCAGATAAATGAATGTCCCTCAGTTCTCACAAATGAAATCTGTCCACTGTAATCTCATTCATAATTCCCACATATCTCTAATAAAATCATAGGCAATCAGAAAACTAACATAAATATATAATTTATGGTAATGTGCTAATGGATTCTTTTCCCTTGTAAAAACTTTCATTTTACCAGTGGCCTTTTAGAAAAGTTATGCCCTAATTCATGGACTATACCAATAATGTTACTGGTGGTAAAATACAGCACCCAGAAGAGAGGCAAGGGATCGGGGGATGGGAGGAGGGAGGTAGAGGGGTGTATGTGGGGATATTGATTAACTTATATTGTTGTATTGTGGGCATCTAGGAATATGTGACAATAAACCGCATCATTATGTACAACTATAATGAACTCATAAAAATTAAAATCTAAAAAAAGAATTTCAAGAAATCTAGTTTACACAAGAAGAATATTTGTAGTCATAAAAATTTTAGGACCACTTTTCATATTATTCCATATACACATGTATGCATCCACCATGAGTCTTCTGTATTGCAGATTTCCCAAAGCTTTCTCCCTTTTCTTCTTACCCAGAAGGCTTCAGGGTGCAATCAGTCAAGTTCACTATTGGACAATAAAAATTCTCTATATCCATGGGTCCTGAAGAAGGGAAAAACAGATTTCACTGCAATATAAATCAATAAATATGTTATGAAATATCTATGATATGTAGAATAGTATATTAAATGCTGGGCATAGACAGATGAAAATATCTGGGTTCTATCTACAAGGTGTTTACAAGAATAAGGATTAAGTCACTGAACACAACAGGAAGTACTGAAAGACTAGAAAGCTACAAAGTAAAAAATAAAGACAATACCCAAGAAAAATATCCCTTACTTCTCATTTTGTTCAAAAGAACTTGGGTCACAAAAGACAGTCATGGTAGTTCATGTCTGGGATACTTTCAATCAACCACATCTATATTCCTTTTCTCCATTTCTCCCACCTTCATTCATTTTTTTTTAAAGAAAGAGGACAGTGAGATATAGAGAGAGTGAGAAAGAGAGAAACAACTTTATTTAGTTTTTCATCTGGCCTTCGTTGCTCCAACACTTAGTTGTGTATGTGGTGCTGGGGTTTGAACTCAGATCCTCGTGCTTGCCAAGCAAGCACCTTAACCACTGAGCCACTGCTCCAGCCACACCTTCATTCATTTTTGAGACAAGGCCAGATTCCTTGCTCCCATCAGTAAAGGAAAGGGGGGAAAAGGAAAAACAAAAGAAAGGAAAGGAGGGGCTGGAGCGGTGGCTCGGCGGTTATGGCGCTTGCCTGGCATGCGCAAGGACGCGAGTTCAAACCCCAGCACCATGTATACAACAAAGTGTCTGAGGAATGAAAGTCACATGAGAAACTAAATAAAGATTGCCTCTCTCTCTCTCTCTCTGTCCCCTCTTTCTTAAAAAAAAAAAAAGAAAGGAAAGGAAAAAGAAAACCTGCAAGCTTCTTCCTAATACCAAAAGTCTAAGTGATAATCTTGGTCAAATTGTGACATTTTATGCTTTATACATCACAAAGGGCATTCTTTGGTGAACAATAATCAGAGTGAACTGGGTCAGAGCAGGAAATTGAGTCAGATAGCTGCTGTTCAGAATTCTATAGACAGCCATGTCTCCTTATCTGGGCTAGGAATGCTACTTCAAAGACACTTGTATGAGTGAATATGTGCAAATATCAAGTCATATATCACATCCAAAGGATATAGAACCCAGCAGCAACTCCCAGTCACACAAAGGTGAAAATTCATATTTTAACCTCTATCAAAACCACCTGTATGTATTTATTATATTAATTATGGTATTAGTTTCATGTATGAAGCATATGCACATGTTCAAATCCATAAATTATATGCATTAAAGATGAGAACAGTTTTGTAAAACATTTATATTTCCATAACTTTTTAAAAAGAGAGATGTAAATAAACTTCAAGAAATGTATTCTGAAATCTGACCTGCTGAATTAAAGATTTAACTATGCTGTTTATAGTGGTCATGTGATTTGTGAGTGTTCTCACACACAAAAAGAAAATGCTTATTTACTATTTTATGGGAAGGCCAAGTTAATTATTTTTTATAAAATCATACTATCTAAACTGAAAATGGAAACTACACCACCAGAGAAGGTAAGATTGACTATACAGCTTAGTTTTCAGATAGGAAAATCCAGCCTCTATTCAGTGCTAATCATGACACCAAAAATAGGGCTACCCAGGAAAAAGAAAGGGAATCTTATCTCAATCTGTTTACAGAGCAGTCAGAAAGAACACAAACAGGCACATTCACATGCACATATACATGAATATTTGCTTACCAACAACAGTAGGGAATAAGTACTCAATGAGTACATTAGGGTGAAACAATTTCAGGCAAAAAGTAATGTCCCCATCTGTTGGCAATTTGTTTACATTTTTTTCTTCCCAGATAACCTTAAACACAGGCTTATAGAGATTAGTTACAGACATGAACAATGCTTCTAATTAGACATTTTCAAAATATAGATGTTATACTTACATGGTGGTGGAGACTCCAACCAGATACTCTTCCTTGATCCTTGTATTTAGACATCACTGGGCAAAATTCTGTTTACATTTCTTCTTCACTGTGATATATTTAAAGCTGTAAGATATGGTTAAGCCGTTCAGTTTACATGGGTCTGTAATGAATTTGCTCACAGCAGATTCAGGAAATATCTGAATCACTGCTATTCATAACTTTTTGTGTAATGTGGAAAAGAGGATACTTCTGTTTTTGCTATATAACTGGGCAACTTCTTATTTTCCCTTTGTAGATTTGAGGAATGCAGTCTTCATTGGTTTGAACACCACCTAAAGTTTTGAACAAGTTAAAGCTTGGCTGCCTCAAATCATTTGTGGAAGAAGCCGGGGTATAAGTAAGTAAACGTATACATATAATTAAAAAACTTAAAATCAATCTTCAATGTAGAGTAAGAGTCTTAAAAAAGCATATAACACATGAAATCAAAAGTTCTTTGCTTTCTATGAGTCTATGCTGAGTGATACATTGCATTTGTTTTTCTTTCCTTTTCTTGTTGTGAGAGAGAGACAGATTGACAGAGTGAGAGAACGTGAGGCAGGGTGGGAAGGAGGTTAGAAAGGAAGAGGGAAAGAATACAAACAGGCAAGCAACAGACAGAAACCAAACCAGAGCAGGTCTTCCCCTGAGGCTAAGGAATTTTAATCCAGAGGCAAATATTTTTCAGTCTGAAAATTCAAGTAAAAACAGTTTCCAAATATTTCCAGCCTCCACAATGGAGTTTGAGTAATAACATCTCCACCTTGTATCTGTGCAGCTCATTAACCTTCACATTCAATTTTGTCAAAAAACCACCACCACAAGTATACACTGTGGGCTAAGTACATGATTTTCAGATGTGAATACTGAGAATCAATACCAAAGTCAGAACTAGTACCCACATTTATGGACTCTTACTGATAGACTATTTCCAGTTGGGCAGAGGCAGGGATTAAATTTGACATGGCAAGGAGTTAAGGGGTAAGAGCCAGACCTGGGACAACAAGCAGGGATATCCCAAAAAATTGAAACAGTGTTATCATAGCTCTGAGAACCCATATCCATGGTCCTTCCAGAAATACTTACCTGCTTAGAACATTTTTAGTACCAAGTTTCTTCAAAGTCATTAACCACTGCTTATTCCATGGCTCATCAACATTTCCCAGACGATCTAATTTTTGCTGAGGCATAGTGTTTGGCAGGCAGTGAGGACTTGCCCTGACAATGTAATATCTGGGACACAGCAATCTCATCCTTAGCCAGGAGTATATGCTAACTGTTGGCAAAGGGACCGTTGGCAGTCACTGGCCTGCAGTTGATGTGTTTATCCTTGAGGATCTACCATTAGAGAAGGATTGGTGAAGAAATCCCAGGCCCATTTCAATACATAAACTCTGGCACCTGCTTTTTTCTTCCTTACCCAGAGCCAGGAATTACTCTCAGCCCAGTTCCCTGATTAGCAGAACAGGGCAGCTTGTGGCAGAGAACAGTGGGGGGGATTCCCATTTCTATGGAAAGAGAACAAACTGAAAAAGGAAATAAATGCTCTAAAATTGTCACCTCCGTTAGGCTTGCCAGTAGTCCAGGTTGTGACTTTTCGTTTCTCAGTGTCCCCGAATGATCTAGTATAACGATTATGAGGTTCCAAAAACAAAAGTTCTCCCAAAGTTAAAGGTTCTAGAAGGGATCCTCATATTAAGTTCAACTCTGGCCTTTAGGAACTAAAGAAATACAAAGTCTGTTAGCCAGAAAGTTTCGGTTGTTAAACAGACAATGCCATTATCTAACATTGCAAATATTTCTCCCAAAATCATTAAACCATTTACCTGCCAGAAATCCAAAGAAAATATCTAACAACTTATGTTAATTCTAACTGTACAATTCTTTCACTTAGAAAATTAATTCTTACCTGGAGAAATAACCCAGATTTAAACAAACTTGTTATATACACACACACACACACACACACACACACACACACACATGATGCTTTTGGTACCAAGAGATTATCTGGTCTAACTGTCCTGTGCACAAAATACTAATGTATATTAATGATAATGGATAAAAAAATCTCTGACTCCTAATATCAGGCACCTCCTCCTATCATGTACATGATTCAAGCATAGTAAATATCCATTTCAAACACAACATGTTTTACTGTATCTTATTTATGTCATTAAATATATTAACTGTCTCTCTCAGCTTTGGACCATCCGTGTGTTTGATCATCTTATTATCTATGTCTCCATTTAAGTCAGCAATGAAAATGTTGAATCAGTATATGGCCCAGTTCATATTTCCCTAACACACCACATTGGAGGTCTGTCTCCTTAAATGTAGATTCATTAAAATCAACTCTTTGAATGTAATTATTTAATCAATCATGAACCTCATACTCTTAATTTCACCAGTTTTTTTCCAAAAGACAAATGCAATATGTATTTTATCAGCTGTCCTCTGAATTCCAGATAGAATCTTCCATATTTCACTACAATTGTATGCACAAAGGTAGCCTTTCCTCCAAAAAACAAAACACATTACCACAAACTCCAGGGACACTAACTGGCTTTAGAACTGAGTAACAGAAGAGGAACAGAGACGTAGAATTTAGAGACCCATCAGAATTCTTTGGTGCCCAGAATGGTATAACTCAAATAACAGAAGTCTTACCACTTTTGTCAGAATACTGAGTCACTCTCAAATATTTTGCAACTTTTCCAATTATATCTCTCTTAGTAGAAGAGAAGAATGGTGATTACTATGGGTGAGGAGTTACGGAAATGTAGACATGTAGGTCAAAGGGTACAAAGTTTCAGTTATGTGGGATGTAACCTTTTACAGATCTAAGGTATAGCATGGGAACTGTAGTTAATGATATTGTACTGTGTAATTGAAATTTGCTGAAGGTAGTACTTACCCACCAAAATATTTAAAACAATAAGTATTATTGACCACTTACTACATAGCAGATATAGGAAGTAAATTTATGAACAAAGAATTCATGAACAAAGAAAATGATGCCTTCCTTTAATCCTGTTCCTCTAGATCTCTCTACTTCATAAGCTCATAGATACTACCTACATTTTTCCTTGTGAAGCACACATAAATTATGCTCTTCGGAGATTCTTAGATCTTTCAAGACAGGAAGCACATGTGACCATCCTTTACCACCACTCCATTATCAGATGATGAAATTGCATTCCAGAAAGGGGAAATAATTTATTGTAGAACATGTAGTAAGTTTGTATCTGAGTTGAAACTAGAAGTTCTCCCGCTGACTTCTGGTACAATGTTCTCTCAACCATGTTTCAAAAGCTACACGGAGGCTACAAACTCTCTCTCTCTCTCTCTCTCTCATGCCTTGGTCACAAAAATTAAACTATGCACTGTTTCTGTAGCATCTTTTCAGAAGCATTGTCAAGTTTGTCAGGTTGTACTTTCTTGGACTCTAGTGCTCTTTTGCGTGGACTCGGAGAACTGGAGAAAGGCAGGCAGTTAAGATCAATGATATGCTTTGTTTAGCATTCGTCTCATGTAACAAAGCACAGTAGTTTATTTGTGAGAGAGTTGCTGTCAAATTGTCACATCCAAAGTTTGGTTGAGAATAAGTATTCCTATTTAGAAGAGACAACATGAATAATATGAGATTGAGTTCTAAGATTATAAGTGAGGAATAATTCCACACTATGCATTCTTTTCTTCTTTTTTTCCACATTTTTATTGGTGCATTATAGT
>PVKS010051101.1:0-11293 GCA_004027875.1 Aplodontia rufa | reverse complement strand
TCCAATCACAAAGGAGCTACTGAACTGAACAGAAACATCTCAGCAGAGGAAGTTCAAAAAGCCTATAGATATGATAAGTATTCTACATCACTAGCAATCAGAGAAATAGAAATCAAAACTGTGCTGAGATTCCAACTTACTCTATTCAGAATGGCAAAAATGAAGAACACAAAAACACATACTGGAGCTGTTGTGGGGATAAAGGAACACTAACACACTGCTGGTGGGACTGCAAACTGGAACAGCCACTCTGCAAAGGAGTATGGAGACTTCCCAAACAATTAGGGATCCAAATACCCTATGACCCAGGCATCACACTCCTGGGAATTTTCCCAGAAGAACTAGAACCAGCTTATTAGAGAGAGTGCTACATCAATGTTTATAGCAGCTCAATTTATAATAGCAAAATAATGGAAACAAACTAGATGCCCTTCACTGGATGAATAATGCAAAAACTGAGATACATATACACACGCATGCATGCATATAAATAAAATGGAGTTCTACTTAGCTTTTAGGAAGAATATCACAGCGTTTGCAGGTAAATGAATGAAAATGGCAAATGTCATGCTGAACAAACCAAACCCAGAGACATAAGGATCAAATGTTTCCTATCATATGTGCAATCCAGAGTTAAATTTAAGACAGGATGCATGTTAGTCCAGTTTAATAGACCCAGAAACATCTGAAGTAACAAATAAGCTGTGGGGACTATAGCAATGAAAGGGAGGGGTAGATAGGGAGGAGGGAGAGGGTAAAAGAGGGGTGTTCAACACTATAGAGTATACTTGACTCCCATGAGAACTCCAAATGCACCCAGGCAGCCACGTGAATCTAGTAATTTTAGTGTTTAGATTACATGTACATGGTCATTTATATCTATAACATTGAGAAATTACAGAGAAGTTATCATATAGGGGAGTGGGGCAAACAAGGGAGATCCTGAACAAGGATCGGGTTCTGTCAATACAGATTCATGTATGACTGTGACCCAACGAATCCCTTTATTATGTAAGATACTGAACCAAGAAAAAAAATCTAACGTGCCTAAGGTTGATCTTCTAAAAAGCCCAATCTATCCCCTACCAGCAAAACTCGTTGCAATAGTATCTATTCTCATTATGATAGCTCAAAAGAGTCTCCTGTCTTTATTAGTTTGATTTACACATTGAAAGCAATTGTTGTTACATAATCATTCACATATGGATATTGAAATAATGAGATAGTAAATTGAAGTTGATCCTAGACCAGGATCTACCCTCATTCTTCCATTCCCTGAACTCATATCTCCTGTGTAATGCCACCGTATTATATTTTGAAATGAACATATATACATACATGTATACTAATTGACATTTCTGAGGTTCTCTGCCTGTATGTGTATAGCTAGGCTTCTAATGGGAGTTGAGTATTTATTCCCCATTGTATTGATAACCCACATTATCTCTCCCTCCCCTACCTCCTTCCCTTCATCCCTCCACCTTCATACATATGATTCACCCAGCTTACACGGAGTTTCAACTATGGTCAGTTTAACACTTAAATTTAGCTGTCTTGTCTCATTTTAACAAGCATCAAGAACTGTTTAATAGAATTCACTGATTTTAATACTATAGATGGATGTGTATCAAGAATGGCAATGAAAAATGAATTTTGTATTATTTTCAATTAAATCTTGTGTTCACTTCAGCAACACATACATTAAAATTGCAGTAACACAGATGAAATGAGCATGACCCCTGATCAAGGATGACATACAAATTTGTGAAGCATTCTATTTTTTAAGTCCTATGCTAATTTGCCTGTATAAAAAGAATTCCTATAATTATGTCAATCAATACACTAACTACATTAAAAAATAATTTTTGCCTTTTTCTCATAAAGGATAACAAACATTAAAGAATGTCTTTCTTACTTTAAACATTGGATAATGTTCTTTCCTTTAGGCGAGTAAAACTACTTGCATATCTAGAAAATGAAAAAGTATCTCTTCTACCCTTCATAATTCTTGGTTGAAAGGTACCCCTGTAACAAAAGATAGTAAACAAGAAAATAAAGCAGAAGTTTAATAACATGGATACCCCACATACACATGGGAGATTCCCAGTGAAGAGAAATGGATAAATCTCAAATAAGTGACTTTGAATTACTACAGTCCGCTGAAACAAAGCAGATTGTGAGGAAGCCAGGAACTGCAAGATGCCCAGGAAACACATGGCAAAGAGGGAAAGGTTCATTATGTAAGCGTAATTGGTGCCTTCTGTGCACAGGAGAGTCTAGTTATTCAGAATCCTCCATCTCTTCCTAGTACAGAGAGGGAGACACCTTCAAATGGAGATTTTCCCTATGGAGATGGCTCTGTCTTAAGAGGAACTTCTCTGCTTTCAGAGATTCACGTGTGTCTACGCTTTTTCAAAATACTTATATTGAAGTAATTCTCTACCAGAAAGGAATTTTCTGGGGTGGCATATTCTGGTAATCTACAGACATATTTTAGGATGACATGCTCTAAGATAAATGATTTTAAAAATCCATTAAAATTTCATTTAAGAGGATGGTTCACACTAGTCTTGTATCTAAGAATTACTAAGTGAAGGGATCATAGCTTTGGCATAAAAGTTTAGACAAAAAAAAAAAAAAAAAACAAAGATGCATTAGAAAAGCAGCACACAGTAACCTTGTCTCAGTTTGCCTGACCTGACCAAAGCAGAAGCTCCCTAAACTGTAACTGATATTAAAACACTTCCAAGGGGGACTGGAGCAGTGGCTTGGCAGTTACGGCGCTTGACAAGCAAGTGCAAGTACACCGGTACCAACCCCAGTACCCACGTACGCACGTTTCAGAACGAAAGCCAGTGAAAAACTCGATAAAAATTGCTTCTGTCCTTCTCTCAATATGTACATACGTACCCTTCAAGTTTAAGAATTCAGCTTCCATAGAGACTTCCATTCCCACTAGCATTAAGACCTTCAGAGCCTTCTGTACTCCCTCTGAACCTCTAAGCCCCTATCCCACCCCCATTTAAATTGGTTTATAAAGCTTTAATTGTTCTGAAAATTATACCTATGTACCTTCCACATGCATGTATAAATGAGCCTTGTCTTTTCTCTTGGTAATCTTCCTCTTATCAATAAAATTCAAAGTCCCCAACCATTTGAAACTAAGTGGGTAAAGGAAAAGTTTTCCTCTCAATAGTGACTTTAAATGGTTTTTGCTATATCCTTTTTATATTTTTCCCTTTGGTGTTCTGTTCCTAACAATAAAAAAGAGGCAACACCTTTAAAAAAAAAAGGTCATAATTTGATAATGTTAGGGTTTAAGTGTCCCCCAAACACCCATGTGTTAAAGGCTTTCCTAGCCCCTGGTACCACTGGGAGGTGGGGAATATTTAAGAGTGGGGGGTGGTGCCAGTTGAATGTCTTCAGTTCATATGGCAGCATGCCTCTGACAGGGAGGACCCTGGCCTCTCCTCTTTCTGCATCCTGGCTGCTATGAGGTGAGCAGCCATGCACTCCTACCACCCACCATGATGCTTCACCAAAAGCCCCAAAGTGACAGGACCAACTGACCATGACCAAATCTCTTAACACTGCAAGCCTAAATAAATGTTTTCTATTTCTAAGTTGTCTATCATATTTTTTACAGTAATGCAAAGCTGACTCAGATTCACTGAGTACTAATCGTTTTCTTACCACAGTGAGTTTTTTTCAAGAGTCTAAGAACATATGAAACTTCATGTTAAAATAAAGATTTTAAATTATTTTCCCAAGAATATGCTTAACAGACAAATTAGATTTCACTTCTTCAATAACTCTTAATGGGCATTTTAAACTTTTCCTTTACTCTCTGCAGGTTCAAAAATTTGAGCATTAAGAATAAGTGATAAATTTACACGACAAAGTCCATATTCATTACATGCGTATGTAATGACAAGACCACAAAATATGTGACTCATAGAAGGACCAGATGAATGAAGGTTTTTTTTGTGTGTGTGTTTTGTTTTGTTTTAAAGAGGGGAGAGTGAGACACAAAAGCAGTTTTTATTTAGTTTTTCATGTGACTTTCATTCCTCAAACATTCCGCTGTGTATGTGGTACTGGGGTTTGAACTCACGTACTGGCACATGCCAGGCCAGCACCATAACTGCTGAGCCACCCCTCCAGCCTGAAGTTTTTATAGTAACCTGAACTACAGAAAGAAAAAGGGGCTTGGAATTTCTTGGTAGAAGTGGAGTCAGGTTCTGAGAGAGCGACAGGAAGAAATCCAAGGTGAAAGAAGGGGTCTTGAAATCTCTCAGCCAGGAAGTCTCTGGAAGATGCTCACCTACAGTCTCTTTCTCTGTCGTACACCTTTCCTGGATCCCTTGATCCATCTTTAGGCTGTTAAGGGACCTGTGAGGTGATCTGTCTGTCCCACTTCCCTCTGTTCTCCATCCACCATATCAATGCAACAGGCTTTTCCGTTTTCAACAATTTCTGCACACATAATACAAGACTTGTTTCCCATATGCTCCTTTACTTTTCACTCTCTTGAAACCAGTTTACTGCAATTATCGTTTCAGTAATCCCCATCCTATAACAGAATTTAAGCTCTTTGGGGACAAAGAATGGGTCCTAATCAGTGTTCCTTTTGTACTTGATTTTTTTAAAAATATAAGACAAATATTGGTCGTAGTCTAAAAAGATTCTAACAAAAAGAAATAGTATAGCAGTAAGTCATAATATCAGTAAAGCAATACACTTGCGTTTTAGTAACACCAAAGTGTAATCCTAAAAGTGGAACATGTGTAAGTTTTCCTATAATACATGTATCACACTTAATAACAAACCTATTTCCTACATAACACTCTTGAAATGTTTTTATTCAGAATATACTGAAACAAAAATGGAAAATCCAGGAATAAGCTTCTTCATGGTCAACATGGCCAGGCTATTAACACTAACCTCAATGTTGTAAGATGCTTCTAAGATACACTTAAAGCCCCCATCAGCTGAATGTAAGTGAAAAATCTATCCTGAATGATCTTGCTAAGGAGAGAGACAGAGAGAAGACGGAGAGAAATTCCACCAGCAGGCAAATTTCAGCCCATGCACTTCCACCGTGCTTCTGATCTCTTCCTGACTGACTGCACTGTGAATTTCAGACCTGATTAGCCATCTCCAATGCAGCAAAAGCCAATTCCTCAAAATAAAGCTCCTGCAGGCTCCGCTTCTCTGGTTAAACTTTGACTAACAGACCAGGGATCAAAGCTACTTAGTCTTTTATAACCTCCTTTCTTGGACACTTTCCTTTCTCTTGCATTACTGGCCAATCTCAAATCAAGAAATGTGTTAACATTTGATAATTTCTGTAAGAACAGTCAAACAACTGCAAAACTTGAGCGGATGAAACAAAGTGTAACAGGGTCCACTGAGTACTATTATACAATTTCACAAAGAGCAGAAATAGTGTAAGAGCAAAGGGTTTAAAGAAGAGCTTAACTGTAAAATCCTCAAATTATTTACCATTTCTGTGCCCATTTCTTCACTTTCAAAGTGACATTTGTAACTGCCTATAAGGGCCACAGCAAGTATAAAAGCATAAAATGAGTGTTATTGTTGTTAGTACCAACTTTTGTATGCAGATGGCTCAAACTGCTTTCAATATGAGAAACTAAACAGACCTACAAGGAATGAATTTAGAAAAATATTTAAAGTAAGAAAATTCTTAAGAACAGCCTGGAATATCCTGAGTCTAGAAACCTATTTAAGAGAATGACTTGGATAGTTAGTCTGAAGAGAAAACTAATGGTGGCATGACGAGGGTCTGGGTATCTGAAACACAATTTAAAGTGTATCCACAAATTGTTTCACGTTCCTTCCAAATATGAAGCTTAAGGCCCCTCCATCTGACTACCAGTTGCTCTTAGTGATTTAACATAACCCTCCCTCATCTGCAGTTTCACTTTCCACACTTTCAGTTACCTGAAGTCAACTGAATTTTGAAAACATTAAATAGAAATTTCAAGAAGTAATTCATAAGTTTTAAATTACATGCTTAAACTTATACAAAGTTGAACCACTGTTTATGGGACAAAATAGCCAACCACTGGTCTTACAGAGATCCGCAAAAATCAAAACTACAAAAAAAAGTATTGAAAGACATGTGATAAAAAAACATGAACAGAATCAAGAAGACTTTCCTTGACATCTACATATTGCTGTTTAACCTTGCACAGCAAGATACTTAACTTCTGTGGTCCTTAATTTCCTTCGTAAAAGGGGAAGATAACAATCATTGTGAATATTAATAAGATTAAATGAGATAAAATGTGAAAACCTCAAACAGTAAATCCATGTATTCTAACCAATATTTGAGAGTCAATAATATAAAACCTTATTTGGACCCCAAAGTGAAGTGGCGAAGCTGACTGGCTTCACATTTGAGGGTTCTGGTTACAAACGGCAATACTGTTTCCCCTTCTCTTACTACCACTTGGTGGCACCCTGAGTGTCTTCATTTCAAGGACAGATGATCATTCCAGCAATTCAATGCAGATACACATTTTTATAACATGCCAATCTTTCTAGAAAACACTAATCCTTACTCAAAAGATGCTCTCACACCTGTAAGCATATATTCTGATGCTCACCTAAGATGATGTCAAGAATGACAGAGAAACCTTACTCTGTAGTTTGGCATTCAAACGACTTACCTGCAACCCTCAGCAACTCAGCAAGGCCTAGAAGCTTGGCAGATTGTTTATAGCAAGTGGGGGACTCGGAAATACACTCCTTGATGAGGCTGATCCGATCAGAGCACAATCGCACTATAAAAGAAGCACACATTAAATATTGCAATTATGGCCATCACAAAAGTGTGTCATCACATTCCTACTGAAAGGCAACTGAACAACATGAACACAAGTACCTAGATCAACGAAAAGAAATAAGTAAAATGCATATTAGAGAAACAATGTTATTGTTCCAAATGAATTATGTACAACATGGATGTTTTGCTTACTGATAAATTTCTACAGCACGGCCACCAAATTGTCATTCTGAAGGCACAGAAGTACATCATCTTTTCAAGTATCATATCAGGGCTTAGAATATTTTAAAGAAAGCAGTATTTGTCTCTGAAGACTTCATATCCTTCCCATAATACTACTCCCTCCACCTTGACCTAATTCCCTAAAACCCATTCTAAGTTCCAAATATCCATTTTCAAAGTCCACATCTGCTTTAGAGTACATGAGTCCTCAATGGACAGATAACCCTATTCTACGATTAAGCCAAATCATCTCACTTAACACAGGCATCAGGAAAAAGAAACACATCTGATCCAACTAAATCATATTATGAAGAAATGAATACATAAAGATAAAACTTTAATTGAAGAAAATGAAGTATATTCTAGGAACATGCAGTTTTTATTTAGAGCAGAGATGTCAACCTTTAAGAAGCATTGCACTACCTAGGAGACTGACCCCCAATAACTATAACAATTGTAACAGCAGCTTAAAAGAAACAGGCAAGAACTACGTCCCAGGCACTGATGTAGTGTTTTGTGTATATTAACCCTACAAAAAGCAGAACCTTATAATCAAGACATTATCTTCAGGGGAGGAAAATGAAGTGCCAAAATGTTAAGTACTTTGGGGAAGGTGACCAAAAAAAGTCATGGGATATGAATGCAACCCAACTCCCTAAATGCCATCCATACCTCAATCCTTATGTAATCCTAAACCCACGGCTATTCCCTATATATCTTCATTTCTTAAATGTGAGTGGAAGCAATCTTCCATTACGAGCAAAAGTTGTGTAGGTCACCTTGGAATGCCACTGTAGACCCCGTCCCTCTACCATGGAAATG
Source organism: Aplodontia rufa (assembly GCA_004027875.1). NCBI lineage: Eukaryota > Metazoa > Chordata > Mammalia > Rodentia > Aplodontiidae > Aplodontia > Aplodontia rufa. Next base: position 3,438 of record PVKS010051101.1, on the reverse strand, counting down.
CCACAGTGGGCAGGAATCAAGCCTGTTAGCACACATTGATATTTTGAGCTTTCTTACTATACACAATCTAGCAAATAAAAAAGCAAATGTCAAACATTTCTGTAACGTCATAAAAAACATTCTGTAGTTTTATTCCTCATCTGTTATTATTTTGACAGGCTTCCCCCACCCCAATTCAGTAAATGATGACTTTTTATGTTTCCAATTTGATTTTCAAAAAAACACTTGTCACAGACATTGGTATATATGTAAAACCCCAGGGTTTTCACAGCTGCATCTGCGGTATTCTTGATGAATTCCTGTGCTCTTCTTAGAGCTCTAGCTTTAAGAATTGTAGGCAGCCACTTCCTCACACCACTGCCAGTCTCTACCTGACACAATAAAATCCAGGTGGAAAATTGGCCGCACACAATGCTAGATCCTCATTCCTCCAACCTTCCATTTGATCAATAGTCAAATTGGGTTGTCTCCTGTTCCCCTAAGCAATGCGTTCTACTAATACTTCAAATACATAAAATGAATTTGGACTTCAGAATTCTACGGGACTGAAATTACCATGCTCAAGTGACGGTTTCCCTTATTTATCTATTTTCTGAACCTCTGGACAATCATTACATCTGTTCTGTCTTACTTCTGACCTCAGGACATGATTCACTGTACTTAGAATTCAATTTTGCAGTTACCTTAGTACAAGCCTTAGATGTTATTATTCCATGAAAAAGGGAGTGTTTGATTCCATTTGCAAAGGAATTTACTAAATAAAGTAACAGACTGAAAAGAATATGCTTGTAATATCTTTTTAGTAACTTGAGATATTGCATTTTCCTGTGGATCTTACAACTACACCTTAAATGTTCTTTTTTAAAGAGAGAAGGAGAGAACGAGAGAGAGAGAAAGAGAATCAATTCCATTTATTTTTCCATCTGGCCTTTGTTTCCCCAACACTTACTTGCATATGTGGTACTTGGGTTTGAACCCAGGCAAGGTCCTTGCACATGCCAGGAAAACACTTCAACCACTGAGCCACCACTCCTGCCTATTCTGTCTCTTCAACAAGATTACATTCAAGTTATATTGTCATTACATATGCATGTATGAATGTGTACAATTAATCCCTTCAATATGCAAGACTATGTTGAACTAATTTAAAAAGAGACTTGGGCCTGGAGCAGTGGCTCGGTAGTTACAGAACTTGACCAGCATATGCAAGTATGCAGGTTCAAACCCTAGTACCAGGTACACAAGTGTCGGAGCAAAAAAAGCCACATGAAAAAACCACATAAAAATTGATATGTCTCTCTCATTCTCACTTTTAAAAAGAAAAAAGAGTACTATAAACATGCATACACAGGACTCATATCAAAAGCACCTATTAAATAGCTATCTACATAACAGTCTCATTACTATGAGGCAAGGATAATAAATATCCATTATCAGCCACACATGAATGACATGAAAGGTCCAAAACATACATACTTCCTTGTGATACTGCTAGAGCACAAATCTGAACTGTATGATCCAGGAAGGTACAATCATGCAGGAGTCAGTGATGATGGAGAGGACAAGTCAGTTTCCCTCTCATAATCTTTTACTTTTGAATCTCCATCAGCAGTGACTGTTGCAAAAGCAGGGTTAGCTTTGTTTTTAAAGAGGGAGAGAATGATAAAGAGTGAATCAATTTTATTTTTTCATCTGGACTTGATTTCTCTAACACTTAGTTGTGTATGTGGTACTGGGGTTGGAACCTGAATCCTCACGCATGCTAGGCAAGTACTCCAACAGCTGAGCCATGGCTCCAGCCCCAAAAGCAGTTTATTGCACCAGACCACCTGCGACCGACTTCCAGTTCCACTTCTGACTAGCTATGCGATCCTAATAAGTTACTGAATCTTCCTATACCTTTACTTTTATCATCTGAAAATTGAAAACAATCATCACTACATTTTGTTTTTGAGACTTAATGAATACACATGTAAGTATACTTGGTACATAGTCACTCAATAAATATTGTTATTTATTATAACTACTGAAATTCACAGAAATGCTTATGGAGTATGGAATCCACTGTCTAGGTAATATTCTATTTTTATACCCATATAAGAAAGGGGAAGCCCAAAGACTGTTGCCACAGCCCATACAGCTCAAAGCAGCTGCAACAGATTTAAACTCATCTGTGACACTTGATGTAAACATCTTATTTTTAATGGGCCATTAATAAATTAATATTTATGAAGTACAATGAATAGGGATCAGGAAAAGGGAATACGGGTGTTTGGGTGGGAGAAAAATTAATGAAGAGAACGGTGCAAAGAATAAGGGAGGTAAGACCACACTAATTCTATAATGATTTAGAAAACCTGTTGAGTAAAATAATGAAAGTGATCATTGATACTTGTACAACCATTACCACATCCCAAGCCTATAAACGTTTTGACTTACTCCTTACCCAAATTCATACAGCACTTATGAGTATTTCCTTTCAGCAAATAACAAACACAAAAAAAGGTACTTGCCCAGAGTTACAAACAAAGTAGCGGAACCAGTAAAGTGGAGCCACAATGCTGTGTGTATGGAAAACTCACTTTAGTTTGCAGACTTTCCTTGCTACAGAAAGAACTCATGGTACAACTGACATATCCAAGAACCACTCACTTGAATATTAAAAATATTCCAATAAAACACACAAAAACACCTAAATTACAGGGAAAAGCATGTACAAGCACATATGCAAACACTTCCTAGAAGACGCATACATATGAAACAATTATTACACACCACATCACTTCCGGCTTTCTTAACTTATAATTTAGGTACTACTAACAGTCTCCATCTTAGGAGATTCAAAAACTTTTGTGACAAGCATTCTAATAGGAAACTTCAAATCAACATGTGAAGGCATTAAAGCAAATGACTTAAAATGCTAGTCAGGAAATTTTTCAGAAATTACACATAAGAAGGTTTGATTGTGGGTATTTAAATTCAACTGCTAATAAATAACAATTACCAGCAAAAGGATTCCTACTTGATCACCACAGAAAATCAGAATTGAATATTTATGTGTTCAAAATCATGTAAGGGGCTGTAAGAAGCCTTTTCTGTATCACACACTTGAAATATTTAAGTAGCTAACATACACAGTGAAGCTATAATGACTTATAGATACAAGAGTAGAGCAAACATTGTAATGTTCTCCAAACTCTTCCCAAACTGAACACTGAAATTAAACATTTACGAGAGGAAAGAGGTAATGATTTAAAGCATTTTACAACAAACTGAATACCTTTTAGTAACTAATCTTCAAAATTTTAAAAAGTTCTGAGCTCAACAACTGCAGTAATGCTACAACTAGATTTTCTAGGGATTAATAATCACCTAATATATACTTCAGATGCTACAAAATATTTATTGATATATACTATTTCCAAACAATAATATTCA
>PVKS010051100.1:0-11285 GCA_004027875.1 Aplodontia rufa | reverse complement strand
CACAGGTTTAGCTTATGATTTCCTTCTTGAGTAGAACAAATCCTTAACCCAAAGAAAATGTATTCATACATAGAAAATCCTAAACAAGACATTTTCATGGTGAAAACTTAGGGAGGGTGGATATTTTGGATCCCACCCACCCAATAGGCAGCTACCTTCCTGTCCTGTCTGTTAATTGGCTATTCATACTTAACCTGGAAATGTGGAATAAGGGAAATTATGTAGAGGATGGATATGGGATAATAGTCAGCTCATACCTTCCCTGGGTTCATGTAGATCAGCCCCCACCCACCCCAAATGCTCTTTGATCTTGGGTCCTAGTAACCAAAGCAGGTGCTTGTAAGTTCCAGAGTCAGAATAAGATGTCAGCCCCATTCTCCAGCTGATGATTCCAGGCTTTAATTACCATCTTGGGGTTAATTCCCTTGAACATTTTGTTCTGCTCTCAGGAGTACACTGCCTTCTGACAGTCTAACTAGTTATTTTTGCAATTACATGGCATGTATCTAAACGCTGGCAAAGAAAACACTCATTATCAACATTGGATCCTACTTGAACATAACGGTTTGCAAATGTAGACATTAACATGTAAACACATGTATTTTGGAAAACTCATTTTGCATCTGAAAGTGTAAACTACCCTTCCATAGCACTGTCAAAATGGCAGGAGAGGTGCTTGAATGGGTCAGGATAAGGCAGTGTTTCTAGGCCCTTTTATATCAAGATAATATAGTTAAGCATTGGATCTCAGTAGTCAGAGGTAGATCTTAGATTTTTTGTTTATTCATTCATTCACTTATTCATTCATCAAATAAATTCTGGGTTTATATTTTGGGACAAACATTGTCACTGTGTGACCTTGGGAAGGTCACCTCACTGGGCTTCAAGTTTGTTATTTGTAAGCCAGCAACACACCTGCTCCACCTACCGCAGAGGGATGTCCAGAGAAGAAATTGGAGTAACAGCTGAAACTCCCCTTTGAAAAATTACAAAAGCTGCTATCTGAATGTCAGTGAGTAAGTATTAGTACTTGGTCCCCAGTAATCATTATCCTCATAACAAATAACTCAACAGAATCATCATTCTGCTCAGCCTCAGTTTCTGTCATTCATCCACACATCTCCGTCAATCATCTAATGTAGTTGGGTCCTGTTTTGACTTGCAACTCATTTTACACGGGGTTGAGTAGGGCTCTTAATTGAATAACTGATTGATCCATTGATCCAATCACAGTCAATGAGACAATTTCTAAATCTGGGAAGGAAACTAATGCTCTTAAGATGCCTTTGAATTGGGCTGGAGCAGTGGCTCCGCAGTTACGGCACTTTCCCAGCATGCTCAAGTACACGGGTTCAAACCCCAGCACCCATGCACACAACTGTCAGAGCAATGAAAGCCATGTGAAATACTCAATAAAAATTGATTCTCCCTGTCTCTCTCTCTCTCACTGTCCTCTTTTTTTTTTTTTTTTAAAGATGCCTTTGAATCAACCCTGAAATTTGTCATGGACAGGTAAGAACTTCAAATTTGAGGGAGTATGATCTGGGCCCACAAATAAAAATTATTAAAAGCTATTTAATGGTTTTTATGATTTGGATCTGGAATGCCCCCCCCCAAAAGGTCATGTGTTAAAGGCTTGGTCCCTAATGAAGCAGTGTTCAGAGGTGGTACTTTGGGGAAGTGATTGGATTATGAGTGCTCTGATCTCACCAATGGACTAATCCATCAGTGAGTTCATAATATAATGGACTATTAAAAGATGGTAGAAACTGTAGGAGGTGGGATCTAGTTGAAGAGAGTAGGTCTTTGGGAGCATGCCCCTGGGGACTGTGTCTTGTCCGCAGCCATTTTCTGTCTCTCTCTCTCCCTTTCTCTGCTTCTTAGCTGTCATGAGCTGAGCAATTTTCCTCTGACATGATGTTCTGCTTCACCTCAGGCCAAAAGCAATGGAGTCAGCTGGTCGTAGACTGAAACCATGAACCAAAATAAATCTTTCCCTAAGTTGTTTTTCTCAGGTATTTTGTCACAGCAACAATAAGCTGACTAACCCAATGGTTGTCTGTTGTATTATTTTCTGTGGGCTTTGAAATATGGCATCATTTAAAAAACATAGTATCAAGAAAATAATGAAATGTTTAGGTCTATTGTTAGGAACACATGCTTTTATTTCCCACTCTGTTTGAATTCCTTCTCTTATTGTTCTATAACTTGATTGACAGGTATGCATTTCATCTCCTCTTCAATAATTCTAATGAATACAAAGCAGTGTCTTCTAATTTTGGATGAGTTTGAATTTTAGAAATGTCTTTATTTTATTGAGCACAAACTAACATCCTTTAACTTTCACCACCTGTGAATCTTTTTTGGATCTGAAGCTTAAAAAGTGGGGGTGGGGTTGGAGGGCTGGAGATGTGGCATGTGTGAGGATGCGAGTTCAAACCCCAGCACTATGTACACAACAAAGTGTCAGAGCAACAAAAGCCAATGAAAAACTAAATAAAACTGATCCCCTCTTTCTCTCTCTCTATCCCTCTCTCTTTAAAAAAATAAAAAGAAAATGTCTACTGTTTCTTCAAATGCCATACCTTCAAACATCTACAGATAAGCATCCAACCTGGCCATGCTTTTTCTTCTTCAGGCTAATGAACACCCAGCACCAACTGTTCTTTAGATGTATAGCATAGACCCAGGTACTTCACCACTCTGATCAGCCTCCTCTGGACATGATCCAGTTTGTCAATATTACTCTTATATTGGTGTCCAGGACTGAGTACCACACTGCAAGTGAGGTTGAACCCATTCTAATGACAGAACTGATGTTCTATGTACCCCCATTTTGGACTAGACAATGTAAATCTCTTTGTGCTACCTAGAATGGTATTGATTTTTTAAACTAGTCCACTGTAGACTTGTATGGAATCCAATGCTATGTTGTAGCCTTGTATTATACCCCAGGTATTGGTTTAATGAACTTCAGCCATACTGGCATTCCCTAACCTTGGGTATGTTCTGCTGATATTTTTTATACCTAAAGACTTTTACCCTTTCAAATGTCCCCTCTTGGGATCATTTAAAATCTTAATATGGTTAACAAGTTTATTTACTGTTGCTCCAATTTATGTGTCATCTCTAAATTTGATCAGTTGGCTTTGGGTAGCATTATCAAAGTTGTTGACAAAAATGCTGAAGAGGTCAGTGTCAAGGACAGAATGGATTGGCAAGCTACTTCCTTCTTCATCCCTAAATTTTCCAGTATGACAACAATTAGGTAAAAAATACTCTTTGGCTTGAGTTCCTCATTCTGCTCCAAATGTATATTCAATACATGTTTAGTTTAGGTGGAATAAATGATTAATGCTGATTTTGGTTCTTTGGACACATTCACAGGTCTGAATCTCAGGGAAAAAAACTGTAATGATTTTCTTCTCTTTCTGATCATCTCTGACCAAATATCTTTACTATTTATCATTGTGTTTTATGGAGAAGAAGTGAAAGAAGAAAAGGACAATGAGAGGAGAGGGGCTAATGAGTACCCTTTGGTAAAGAATGAGGCAACTCCTCCTTCCTAACTGTTAAATCAAGCAGTGTGTCATTACCCAAGATCAAAAGCTTATTCATTGCTCTTTGTTGTCAGGAAGAAAATGGCCTACCCATTTTATAGGTAGAATAATTGCTATCTGATTAGCTCCTGTAGTCCACAATCCTCAACATCTTCAATCACCAGGAGACTTCAAAAAATACTAAGTATCCTTACAAAATTCCCTAAATGCAATCCCAATGGAAAGCAACTCTTGAAAAGCCACTTTCACAGATTTGGTGGTTCTATAAAACCATTTACCTTATTGCTGCATTAAAAATCTATATAACCTCCATTTCTTCAAATATATCCCCAACAGCCTGAAGAGCAACGAACTCATTTTCCATTTAGGAAAAAAGGCAAGTTTAAATTAAAGGCATTTTTTCTGACTTGAATCCAACTGGTTGAACTTTTAAAGTAATTCCTAGACTTGGGATAACAGTCTGGGTCTGTGCAGAGCTCTGTGCCATGGAAGCCCAGGCAGAGGCATTTGTCTATCACCATAGGGCTTCCATTCAGGCAAACCTCAGTGGCCCAAGTAAGATGTTGTGGAGTCCTGCTTCTCTCTATTTGAAAGCTGTTTTGATTGGGAACAGGTATTCTAACTCAAATCTGAGAAAAAGCCCTCTGAAACTGGCTTCCACAAATCTCTCCCACTCCTTTTCCCTATAGAAGGTCATTCCTTGACATTTTGGTTCTTGGACGTAACTTAGGAAAAGGTCCAGCATTTTAAAAGGGCACCAATGACAGAAAGGAACTTGTTCAAATGTGTTTTTCTATGTCTAATGACTGTCTACATGTTTTGTCCAATATGGAAGCCACTAACCATATGTGGCCAGTTAAATGAGTTTCAAGACTCCTTTTCTTAGTGACACTAGCTACATTGGGACAACAGTCTGGTCTGTGCACAGCTCTGTGCCATAGCCAATGTGGCTGGTTGTTATCATATTGGACAACACAACCTGAAACATTTCCATCATGACAGATGATGCTAGACTGTTAAAGCTGTCTTCTGCCCCTACTCACCTAAATGTTTTAGAGTCTAAATCAGCGTGCATTAATTCAGTACTCATTCTGTTCTAGACATTGTACTAGTGACTTTAATACTTCTCTTTTTTTTTGGTGGAAAGGGGGGCATTTTCTTATGATTAATGACGATTGCCAATTTGTAGGCAGCTAGTGGCCTTGTAGTGTGGTATGACTTCCTGCCTTCAGTTGACTTCTCCACTGACTACTATAAGGTTTGAAACATCAATCTTTATTGGATAGAATGATGAATTCTCCCATTAACTTGCAAATGTGGTCTGGAAGGGGAATGCATAATCAGCATTAGGTATCACTTATGACTACTACTATGTGTTTGTCAGATTAATTCTAACTGAAAACCAGGCACTGAAGGAATAAGACCTAGGTCGCATGGATTTTAGAGGGTTCTTACTGAGAGTCAGGAAAAATCTGAGTCTTTCAATTGGCCCTAGTTGGGGAATTTGGAGACACCTCAGTATAGTGAGCTTTTGCAATCTGAAAGCAAAGGAAAGGAGTAAAATTGTAAACAACAAACTCTGTTAATGCTGCTCTTTGTCAACAGTAAATTCTGATCTTGTGTTTTGATCACGTATGCATATTCAGGTAGTCTATAACTTATTGTGTCAATCCAGCAGATTTAAAATTAAATGTTTATTGAAGAATACCAAGTACTGTGCCAGATGCTGAGGATATAGAGTTCTATGCTTAAGTTACTTTTCATATGACTTCCTGTTGGGGAACTCATAGTGACAGTATGACCTCACCTTTCCACTTCTTTTCCTGTATATTGCTGGGAACCCACACTCTCCACTCTTATCTCAGTCTCTTTTTATCAACCTTTCTTCTGATTTGTTCCAGACCAAAGGCTATGATCAATAAGAGAGAAAGGAAAGGATGAAGGAAAACTAGTTCTCTATCCCTTTCCCTATAGTAATGTTTTGCAAGTTGCAGGGTACAACCCATTAGTGGCTTATGAAATCATTATAGTGAGTCATGACATAGCATTTAAAAAATAAATGAAACAGACCAAAAAATGTCAAAGTGCATCCATGTATCAAGGGTAAATATTATTTCACAAACTGATGTTTTGTTTATAAAATATATGCATGTGTTTTGTGGGTCATGAAATAATAGGTATTTCTTTTCCACCTTATACCACTGTAGCTCTGTGCCCTGTCACAAACTGAGCAATGGTTTGTTCTATGACATTTGAATCCTTACTGTATATTTCCTCTTGAAGAGAGAGGTCCCATCTTATTCCCTTTTCTGTTCTCTTGATCCATTCCTCTTCTCTAGACCCTCTGAATTTCATCTGAACACATCTCCCACCCAGCTGAAATCACACTGAATTGCCTCCTGGAGATGGGATCTGGAGGAGTCTATGTTCTTAGTGATAGGAGATAGGAGTGATGACGGAACATATATTACTGAATATTCAAGTTGGGAAGGTGAATGCATCTTTCCACAGAGACATTAGCATGCAATGGGGTTAGGTTCAGTGTTGAACAATCCTTCAGTTCCAGCCTGGGTCCTATGTGCTTTAACAAGCAGCTCCGGTTCTCATTTGTATGTCAGCCAGATTGCACATCACTGGTGCAGATCATCATCCAAACAGATTCCTACTTTAACCTCTTGCAGGAATACACAACAGCTGAGTCCTCTTCTATGGACCCTGAAGATGCTCCTTCAGTGGCTTCAAAGTAAGTCTGTATCTCCTAAAGTGCCTAACTTGCTCCATGGGGAAGAATCTGACTAAAAATAGGTAGAAATAGCTAGCATTAAGTAAATGCATGTAACTTGCAGAATGTGGTTTCTTCTGCAGACAAAATGAGTTACTCCCTCTAGCACTTCCCTGCTCAGTCATGTATAAACTTGTAACTTTAATGTGCTACCAATGAATACATCTGACCACATTGGAATTGTCCATTTGCTCTAAAAGGAAGAAAAATTAGGCCTCACTGATTTTCTTATGCATTGGTACTCAAAATTAAAGGCTTTATTATTTCAGACAATGGCATTGCCTGAGAGAAGCTGGATGTTCAGTCATAAAAACACTCAGGTCTCCAGAGGTTAGCCAAGGGCACAAGACTAAGGCAAGTGAGCATAGTGTGTCTCATTTTAGGTATCGGGAGTGAGTGGCTGGGCCCTAGACACCTTATTACTTGTCAGATACAGATCAAAACTGTCAGCTTAGAATTCATGTTAAGAAAACACAAAGTACAGAGTTATACATTGTGGGTACTCGATAAGTATCATTGTTTTCTATCTCATGAGTATTCATCATTAGGAGTTATGATCTATCTAAAATTATCTCCCACAGTTCTCCATTAAGAACTTTCTCTCCCACTCTCGAGAGTGCTCTCTCCTTGAGCCTTATTCTACTTTACTTTCACCTCTCTTTCACTTATCATAAAATTCTCTTGCATGAAAAAAAAAAGAACTTTCTCTCCAAGCTCAGCTGGTCTTTCTTATTTATACTGTGTATCCATCATGAAATTCCATTTCCAATATATCTGCCATTCCAATTCTTGTTCATCTTTCAAAACATGGCTGTAGCTCCCTCCTCCATGGTGCTAGTGGTGGCTGCTTCATCCTCTGAGAGACCTATTCTTTCTCTGAGTGCCAGCAGTACTTGGCCTGAAGCCCCCATTTTGGCAGTTGATCATAGCATGCCTGGACACAGCTATAGTCTGCTTGCCTCATGTGTGTGAATGTGAATTATCAATGGCTGAGAAGCTTTTGGAGAGCCAGGAAAACATATTCTGTTAATTTTGCATCAGGCTTGGTATAATTTGGTTCATACTGTAAAGAACTTAAAGAGCTGGTGACAAATTGGTACTGAGAAGCAGAATTCTCCAGTTCTATTCCCTAAGTCACTGCTGACTCACCTGTGACCTTCAGTTTACCTTTTATCTGAGCTATAGCTCATCTCTGACACAGTGGCAAGAACAGTATTTAGATACCCTAAAAGGATGTTTTGTGAATGAGCCATAATAAGTATAAAGCATATAAAATATGAAGATGTATGGGATCTCTATTATTATAGGAATAATAATAATTACAGCTGTACTTGGTTAAATGCTCCAGAAGACAACTTCTCTGGGAGGAAAAGCAGCCAACTGTACCAGCAATTAGTCAATTATGAGAATTTAATTATATTTTATTGGTTGATTTTTGTTTCTGTGCACAACTGGTGTTGAGTTGCCCCTTTGCGTTTTAAATGCAATCCCTGATGAATATGGTTAAAGATCCATCCTTGTGGGACTTAGGTTCCCCAAATCTATGCTGCAGACAATGACTCTATAACAATGTTATGCTTTCACCCTTGAGGCTTCCACTTTGGCCAGTTTTCTTGCCCATGTTGGGTTTCATTTATCTCTGAGAAAGAGTCTCAGCTCCAGACTGGTGTGCGTGGTACTGAACATAAGTGTCAGCTAGGCAGCAATGGCATTTGAGGGTACACCAAGTGCAGAGCCCTTTGGTGGATGCCTGGGAGAGAGAGATATAGAAGAAACAAAACATGTATTTCCTTAGCTATAAAAGAATTTTCGGTCCTGGAAAAAGCTAGGAGAGGTACCTAGAAAAGTTGAAGAAACTTTTGGTCAAGATGCAAATGTACATAATATATTCAAACTGACCATGCATTCCTGGTTGAAGACAGAGTGATGACCTCCAAGAACCTCTGAGGCATTTTAAAGGAAGTATGCTTTCAGACATATTCTGTGTTCCTCCTTTTCCTTATTTATCTGACCACCTGAATCACTGTACACAATGAATTTCTATAAAACCTTCTGAGATTTCTAAGTCAAAATTCTTATGTACATGATTAATTTCTTAGAGTATGTGAATACATTTGATGCAAAAGGTAATTGAATGATAACACAATTTTCCTTTTTATCTATCCAGTTAATACAGGAAAGTATTATCAATGTGCTGTAACTCATTAAACAAATATTTATATGCTTGGACATCAAAATTAGAAATCCAGAGGAAAATGTCTTTTTGTTTATTATTATTTACTGTATTTCATGTTCATCAGTTAGCAAGCACTGGCTTTCTCCCTTTTTTTGGAAGTTGGATTGCTGTATGCTTATGTATTATGTGGTTTTTGTTGTGCTTTTTCTCTAAAGATCTTAACATGAGTGCTTTGGAAGGATTACAAGGAATATACTTTAAAAGACATTTTGAGAAGCACAAAGAATTCTTTTTTATGAGTACAGCATTTACTTTCAAAGTTTTGTGAATTTCTGCTTGGTGGAGAGTCACTTCCTTTCTGGCCCTATCCTGTCCTTCTCCCATCTTCTGGGGGTGCTCCAAAGCCAAGCAGCCTCTGCCTTTGAGGTACTGTGGATCCAGTTGGTAATCTCTGGCTTTCAGAAATAGGTGCCTTGAGATCTGCTATACAAGGAGGAAGTATTGTTGGGAACTGCATTGTATTTCTACATTGTTTTTCTATGCTGGTCTGAGTTTTAGATTTTTCTACTTTTGCTCTTTTTTATTGCTTCCTATTTCTGATTCTGTATTCAGCACACAACAGGGTGCCAATTTAATTTTATTGGACCATTTAAAGGACAAATAAACCTTTATTTTTATAAGGAGAAGATAAAGGACCAATTATCCTGGCTTCAATGTATATTTGTTATTTGAGCTTACAATCCAGTTATGCATCTTTAGAAGAGATTTTGCTATTTGTACCCGCTTGCCTTATTCCCTAGTATATTGTTGCTATGATATAATACATTTGCCAGTGGATGCCTTAGCTTTTAATGAACAGAGTCATTATTTTATTAGATGCCATTGCCTTCTTTATGTGCTAAGCTACCATTAGGAACAGGCCAAGAGCTGGGGGGAATATTCCACTCCTCTGAAATGAAGGGTCTCCTGATCTCAATACATTTTCACAATGTATGAAATGATCAGGTACATGTTGTAATTGGGTTGTCACCCAATCAATTTCAGACAGCTAAGATGGCACGGCTGCTGCTTGCTTGGAATATAATTTCCTCTAAGAAGCTCAACCTGAACTGGCCCATCCGGTGGATAGTTATTGCTGCTACATATCATTTTGCCATTCTACTTATAATAATACCATCTGTATTCCAGAGTCAGAAACATTTGTGAATCGGATTTTAGGCAAGGAAGTATGAATCATTTCAGAGTAGAAGCCTTGGGGAGTGACATAAGGATCAGGAGGTTATTTGTCATGGGGACAACTCTACTGCTTTGTGAGGCATTGATGGACACAGAGATAATGAGGGAAGTGGCAGGAAATTCCCTGCCCTGCTGAGGCCAAAATCACAGGCCAGTTTGTAAGGGTACCAGTTAGACTTCCACTATTGGGCAGATGTCTGGCACCCAGGTGGTAGCATCTGGGAGTGTGACAGATCATAAGAAGGAGGGAATAAAATAAAAGGGAATAGCTTGGGGCCAGCCTGGGACAGCAGTATTATTTTTATATACAAGGATAGCATTATTTCTCTAAGACCTCAGAGTGTTACTTATGAAAATAGAAGGAAGCAAGAGTGAAATAGAATAGAAGACATTGAAACAAACCCATAAATCTTTAAGCATCTGATTTTTGACCAAGGGGGACAAAATATTACATGAAAGAGAGACAACCTATTCAACAAATGGTGCTGGACAAACTGGTCAGCCACTTGCAGAAAGTTGAAATTAGACCCATATCTTTCTCCTTGCACGAGAATCAAATCAAAATGGATCAAGGAGCTAGGAATTAAACCAGCTACCTTGCAACTGATGGAAGGCAAATTAGGTCCAACATTTCAGCATTTGGGAGTAGGCAAAGACTTTCTCAACGTATCTCCTAAAGCGAAGGAAGCAAAGTCAAAAATCAGTGATTAGGATGTCATAAAGCTAAAATGCTTTTACATTGCCAAGGAAACAGTCAAATTAGTCAAGAGATTTCCTACCGAATTGGAGAGAATTATGGACTGTGATTCTTCTGACAGAGGCCTCATATCCAGAATCTACAAAATCCTCAAAAACATCAACTTCAAAATCACAAACAACCCAATCAATAAATGGGCCAAAGAACTAAATAGAAACTTCTCAACAGAGGACATTGATCAGGCCAATGAATACTTGAGAAAGTGCTCTAAATCACTAGTAATCAGAGAGATGCAAATGAAAACTTTATTAGGATATCACCTCATGCCAGTCAGATTGGCAAAAATGAAGAAAATAAACAATAATAGATGCTGGAGGGATTGTAGAGAGATAGGTACACTAGCACACTGTTGGTGGAACTGCAAACTGATACAGCCTCTCTGGAAAGCAGTGTGGAGAATCCTAAAAAAACTAGGGATGAACCCACCTATGATCCTGCTATTCCTCTCCTAGGTATTTTTCCAGGGGATCTGGAATCAGCACATTACAGTGACACAGCAAAATCGATGTTCATAGCAGCTCAATTTACAATAGCTAAATTATGGAAACAACCCAGATGTCCCTCACTGGATGAATGGATCCAAAATCTGTGGTACATATATGCCATGGAATTTTACAAAGCAATCAGAAACAATGATATTGCAGGATTTGAAGGTAAATGTATGGCTATGGAAGAAATTATGCTGAGTGAAATCAGCATAACCCAAAAAACCAAGGGTCAAATGTCTTCACTCATCTGTGGATGCTGGAACTAGACCCTGGCCATTGACAAAGG
>PVKS010051099.1:0-11286 GCA_004027875.1 Aplodontia rufa | reverse complement strand
CCTCCCTCTCTTCCTGCCTTTCTTTCTTCAGTGCTGGGGATAGAATCCAGGACCTCTTCCAGGCTAGGCAAGTGTTCAACCACTGACTTATAATGCCAGTCCTGAGAATTTAATGCTGTGTTGAGGCCATCTTGAAATCCTGAATAATTGTATCTTTTAATTTGTATTTTGTAAATGAAGGCAGATGGGACAGTGAAGCCTGTGCTCAGGACATGAAGCTCCACGATTCAGCCTTTCGCTACCTCTGCTTCAGTACAGCAGGATCTCAGCTGACCACTCCCTGCTTCTGCCCTGAGACGGGTGCCACCGCTGCCCGAAGCAGGGCTCCTATGTGGAAACACCAGTAGGCTTGGTTGGACACTCTACACACCAGCGTGTGGGTGGTCCCCTGGGTGCCTGTGAGCCTCTACATAATATTAGGTTACAAATAAAATAAAAACAAGAACGTAACTTGTTGAGAGAGATGTAGATCACACATACACAAAAAAGGCAAAGAGTTTTTTATTTTTTCTCTTCTTTTTAAAACAAAAGGCCTCTACCTTTTTATTTTTCAGAGCCCTCAGGATTTCTCAGGGCCCCATTAGGGCCCCCATGGCATAGGTAATAGTGACTGTGACAAAGGCATTGTAGGTACTGAATAGAGAAGTCAATGTGTATAATGAAAGGTAAGGGAGTGTGATGGCCACATTGTATATATATTTATTTAAAATACTGTAAATCATAAAGAAATACAAATCTTATTTGTCAATTTAAAAAAGAAAAAGAAAAACAAGATATGAGCTTGAAGAGTGGGGAAGAGTGGGAGCTGAGAGAAGGGTTTTTTTTTTAAATTTTTTAAAGAACACCAAGCATGTTTAAATGTTAATAAGAGGAAGTTAGTGAAGAGGGAAAAAATATAATCACTTCCAAAATATTTACTGAAAATTTATCATATAGGTTTTGCTGTTCACTCTTGAGGTTAGAAAGTTTTTCATTTTCCAAGCACCAGAAGGTGCCTTAGATTGTATTCTTTGTACCCAGACGGGGAGGGCAGCACGAGCCCCTTTCACGTGGCTCAGGGCCATTTGTATTTGGCTGGCTTCTCAGCTGCACCAGGCCGGGGCTGAAGCAGAAGGCCTCACAATCCGTTCTTCTAGACTCCATATTAAAGCAGGGTGATCTTCTGCCCTGAGCAGTGTGTTTGGGTGTGAGGTCTGGGCTTCTGAATATGCCGCCATGCAGCATGCGGGGGCAGCTGTCACACTGGCTCCTTCCAAGATCTGGGACAGCTTTTGGCAGTGACTACTATTCTTTGATTCCCTGGGGAATTAGAATTAATTGGCTTCTACTTGAATAGAATATTTATCAGAATTTGAAAGTAGTGAATAGGCATATTTAGGATCATTGTGTTTTTGGCTTTTAAAAATCTGTAAAATGGGAATAATAATCACTAATCCCTCCCGCATAAGTTGTTGAGTTAGGTTAGATAAGATGTGAAATGCCCAGCATAGTACCTGACACACAGATGCTTGACAAATTATTAGCTTTTTCCCTTATTCCTCTTTTGTTTGTTTATTTTTGTGGTGCCAGGGATTAAACCTAGGGTCTTGTGCATGCTAGGCAAGCACTCTACCACCAACCTCAGCCTCCTCTTGTTTTTAGATCAAATGTGTGTAGATAAAACTATCTAGATATATTACAGATGGTCACAGAAATTATGTGCAAAATCAGCTTAAACTTAATCGTGCCAGGTGAAGTCGATGTTAAAAGAAAGATTTCAGTAGTAATTCCTTTTCTAAAAGGGGAAAATACTTTTGTAAAAACATTATCTCCAGTTTATTTAAAATTTTTTCTCCATAATATTTATCTAAATAAGTACCAGTAAATTTTCGAGTCCTTTAGATTACTCTTTTCCTATTTGTAAGGTCAGTATAATAATACACAGCATAGGGACTCAGCCGTTGGAGCACTTGCCTGGCATGCACGAGGACCCGGGTTCGAACCCTAGCACCATATATACAATTAAGTGTTGGAGAAACAAAGGCCAGATGAAAAAATAAATAAAAATTGATTCTTGCTTTTTCTTTTTTTTCCTCCCTCTGTCCCTCTCTCTCTTAAAAAATAACAAAAAACATAGCATAGTGTTCTTGTGGAGTTCATGGGAATAGTGGCACAGTGTAAGTGCTCAGTAAATAGCAGTAATTATTATTTTCTGCAACTGTATATTACTTCAGGTGTTTTAAGAATCCTGTTTTTTTTTTAAGAGAAAGAGGGACAGTGAGAGAGAGAGAGAGAGAGAGAAAATCAGTTTTAGTTAGTTTTCCATGTGGCTTTTGTTGCTCTGACGCTTCATTGTGTATGTGGTGCTGGGCTTCAAACCCGCATCCTTGTGCACGCCAGGGAAGTGTCGGAACCGCTGAGCCACCGCTCCAGCCCCAGAAGCCTGTTTTTTTTTTTTTTTAATACTTATGCTCAGGTTTGTGATAGTAAAATATTCTTTATTCTCAAGGAGGATCAGATATATGTGTTAAAAACGTTAGGAAGAGACACACTGTGAGCCACTCGCCAGTTCTGTCTGCTTGTTTGCTTATTTATTTACTTACTGTGCTAAGAGATACATGTCATAAAACTTGCCCTTTTAACCACTTAAAAATTGTGGTAAAATGTATATAATTTACCATTGCAACTATTTCTAAGTGTATTTCACAGGCAGGAAGTATATTTATAAGTATATTCTTAACTGTGCAAATACCTCCAATCATCCCAAACAGAAAATCTTAATCCATCAAACACTAGTTCTGTTTCTCCTTTCTCTAGTCCCTGATAAGCCCTACTTTACTTTCTGTCTTTCTGAATCGACCTATGGCAGGTTCCTCATATAAATTAGATCATGCAATGTTTGTCCTTTGTGTCTGGCTGATGTTGCTTAGCTTTATGTTTTCAAGGTTCAGCCATGTCGTAGCACGTATTAGAATTTTATCCTTTTCATGGCTGAATAATAGGTGTGTGTGTGTGTGTGTGTGTGTGTGTGTGTGTGTGTGTGTGAGTGTGATTTTGTTAATCCATTCCTCTGTTGACAGATGGTTAGCTCATTTATACTCTTATGATTATTGTGAATAATACTGCTATGAACATAGGTGTGCAGTTATCTGCTGAGTTTGTGCTTCCAATTTTTGGGGATTTGTACCTAAAAGTGGGATTATTGGATCATATGACATTTCTAAGTTTACTTCTTTTTGGTGGAGGGTACCGTGGATTGAACCCAGGGGCACTTTACCACTGAGCTATATCCCCAGCCATTTTTACTTTTTAATTTTGAGACAGGATCTTGCTAAGTTGTTGAAGGTCTCTCTAGGTTGCTAGTCTTGAACTTGAAATCCTTCTGCCTCAGCCTCCCGAGTTTCTGGGATTACAGCATGCACCTCCATGGGGGGTTCTGTGTTTAACTTTTTGGGGAACCACCAAACTTTTCTGCAGTGACTTCACCATTTTGCATTTCTATCTGCAGGGCACTGCCGTTCCAGTGTTAGTTCCAGTGTTACCTCAGCCAACACTTGTCCACCCTTAGCTATCCTAGTGGGTGTGAAGTAGTAACTCATGTAGTGTGTTTGTGTGCATATGTTTTTAAGGTATTAGGGACTGAATCCAGGGACACTTAACCACTGAGCTACATCCCCAGCCCTTTTACTTTTGTTTATTTTATTTTTTTATTTTGGGGTAGGGTCTTGCTAAGTTGCTGAGGCTGGTTTTGAACTTGTGATCCTCCTTCCTCAGCCTCCCCAAGCCACTGGAATTATAGGTGTGTGCCACCACACTGAGCTTCTCATTGTTTTTTTTTGAGTTAGTTTGTTTTGTTTTTAAGGGGGGGGGCAGTTTTATTTATTTTTTGTCTGGTTTTGTTTTTCCAACACTTAGTTATGTACATGGTGCTGGGGTTTGAACCCAGGTCCCCGTGCATGCCAGGCAAATGCTCTAACTGCCGAGCTGCCTCTCCGGCCCTCTCATGTGGTTTCGATTTGCATTTTCCTAATGACTAATGACCTGGAACATCTTTTCATGTGCTTCTCATCTGTATACCTTCTTTGGAGAAATATCTGTATGTTCTTTGCCCATTTTTTAATTGGGTTGTTTGTTTCTTTTGTTGTTGAATTGTAAGATTTCCAAAAATATATGCTGGATATTAATCCTTAGACATAAGATGTGTAAATATTTTGTCCCATTCTATACGTTATCTTTTCACTCTCTGTAAGTATCCTTAGATGCACAAAAGTTTTTAGAATTGATAAAGTCCAATTTTTTTCCTTTTGTTGCCTGTACTTGGTATCATATCCAAGAAATGGTTGCCAAGTTCAGCATTGTGAAGCCTTTCCCTTATGTTTTCTTATAGGAGTTTGTTTTATGATTAGGTCTTACATTTAGGTCTTTGTGTGAATTCTGAGTGAATTTTGACATATGGTGTTAGGTAATATCCAGCTTTCCTCTTCTGCAAGTGAATGTCCCATCTCTACAGCACCCTCTGTTGAAAAAACTGTCCTTTCTCCAATGAATAGTCTTGCTACCCTTGTAAATCAATTGGCCCTGGATGTGAGGGTTTATTTCTGGGCTCTCTGTTCTCTTTCATTGGTCTTTGTCCATCTTTATGTCATTATGACACTGGTTTTTTAAATTTTATTTATTTTTGTTTTTCTTTTTATTAGATGAATATGGAGTTACAATTGAGGGGGAAACATTGTCAAACAATCAAGAACAAATGTATATATACATAGTTATCCAAGGCTAATGCCATGTCATGGATGCCCCGCTTGGGTTCTCCATGTTTCTCTGCTTCCCCCAGAAGAACCCCTGAGTTAAATGAATAGCTCATGGAGGTCAGAGATCTCCTTCTGAGATGATTCCCCCATATTCCCACCCTCCAGTCTCCTAGATATCCTTCCTAAGCCCTCCCCCGACCCTGTATGACACTGTTTTGATTACTGCAGATTTGTAGAAACTTTTGAAAATCAGGATGCAAGAGTCCTCCAACTTTGTTCTTTTTTAAGATTCATTTGGTGGGGTCTCTTAAAATCCATATTAATTTTATGATTTTTTTTGTTTTATTGTTCTCTCTGCTTTTAGTACATATCTTCATTGAAAATTTAAAAATTAGCAGGGTGAAAAAATGTGAGTATTACAGAAATTAAAATCCTAAGGCTGCATTTGGTTACTAACAAATAAGGCTACACAAAATATGTGAAATTGAGGTATAGTACTTAAAAATGTCCTGCTCCACGTGCACAGTGAGACTGTGCTGTAATGTAATTGATCTTTGTGTGTAACTTATTATTTTAAAGCTTTATCAATTTGGAGACACTCTTATATAGCAATTAAGAGTACGATTCTGGAATTAGACACGCCTTTGAATCCTGGCTCTGACGTTCACTACATGTGTTTGGCTGAGCTGCTTCTCTTAGCCCGTTTCCTTCTTTATGAAATGAAAACACTATTAAGTGTAGTAACTCAGGACTGTGGGACTTTAGCAGTGTTAGTCATGTTTAAATAGTACTTAAGTTGTGAGATATCTAAGAAAAATGTTTGGAGTGATGTGGTTCCTTTTTACTGGGGTTCTCCTATTAGGAGGAGGTTGGGCAATGAAGAGTGGACTGCTGGTGACTTGCTTCTCTGAGCTCTGCATCTAACAAGTTGTGATTGAAGGTGATTTTCAGGTTGGAATGTTCTCATTTGTGAAATAAAGTCTCTCTAGCTATCATTCTTATGTCTTTCTCTCATCTTTCTGTTTCTCCTTCTGAATGCTTGTTGGTGCATTTTGAACAATCTTACTCTAACATCCTAGTCTCAGCTTCTTTTTCCTGTCTTATCTGCTCTGTGTTTTGGGTTTTACACTTGATTCCCATCAGGATTTCCTTGGGTTTTCTTCCCAGCTACTGTTTACCAGCTGTGTATCTTTTGGTCTACTTGTTGAGGGCCTGCCCTCCAGTGACGTCCCCCATCTTTTATTTCTAATGTTTCTATTTGATCTTTTCCCCCCAATCTTCCTGGGTGTTTTTTCACACTATTACCTTTTTCTCTTATTGTTTTTCTTCCTTTCTTTACTTTCTGCAACATTTTAAACATGTCATTTTGAAACTTTTTTAAAAAGTTTGTTAAATTCCTTGTATCTGACACCTATGGTGCCGATTCTCCCGTCTCCGTCACTAACCTGGGTGGTGACTGGAGTTTTCGCAGCCCTATTTCATGGGCAGATTGTGGTGACTCTTTGCTTTATTCAGGTAGCTCATGACAACCAAGAAGCAAGCATGTGGCCTGTAGTCTGGGCACCTCTAGCTGAGTTGGCACCAGCAACTCCTCCAGTGGCTGAAGCTATGACCGGTTTGGGTGCCCACCCTGCTTCCAGGGGGCTCTTCTAGCTTCAGCTCCTGCTCACCTTTTTGACTTATTTCCTCATTTCTGGTGCTTGCAGATTTCTCTTCCTTGGATATGAGCTCAGTCATGTAGCCTAAAATAATTTTCATGTGTTCTACACATTCTTTGTTTTGAGATTGAGAGCTGTCTTTCTGTAGTAGCCTAGCATACCGTTCTTACTATATGATTGGAAGCCTCTGTATATTGCTGGGCATGCACATGCATATATCCCTGTCTAGCCAGGCTTTAGAATCTTTGATTAACAGCTCCTCTTTTCTCAACCCTAGCTTGGTGTTTTGTACATAGTACTCAGTAGCTAGCTGTCAAACGAGGGAATAAACAGATGAGATCTAAGGCATTGCTTTCCAGTTTTGAAGTTTTATAAACCAACGATGAAACTTTAACCTTTATTATTGCTTAATTTTGCAGTTTTCTGCTTTATTTTTCTTAAATGAGCAACATACCTTATATTAATTAAGGTGAATTGAATTCAAAGGTAGATCATAGAGGGGAGAATATCCAGAAACTAATACTGTAGAGTGTTTAAAACTGTACTGGGCATCAGTGATTTGAGGAGGGAGGTAAATATCAATAAGCCACTAAAAGATATTCTTAGACAGAATCAGTGAAAAGACCCCAGGGACCCTTCTGAAAGGAGAGAGCAGTTATCAGCTTCCCCTGTATCAACTGTTCTTTGTTTTTTCATGAAACTCACCTCCTTATCTCTATAAGCAGACTCTGATAAAAGATCACTGACTAAGTAGTATGTTTTTCCTTGACTTCCAAAGCTACTTTAATTTTCTCACAAACACTAAGATAATCTCACTTAAACAAAGTGCTTTCTCCCGTCTCAGGCAGAGCCTATTTTTCTGCTCCTCAGCTTGAGGAGGGTTAATATTGGCTCTGAATGAACATCTGCTGGCCCCATATTGACACAGGAATAAATTATTCAGCATGTAGTATTTGGGAACTTAAAAGCTCCATGATGAATTCTACAAAACTATATTATGTCTCTGACATTCTAGGGTTTCATTATTTTGTCTTCAATTATTCACAAAGGCTTTTCACCTCTCATAGCATGTACGGGTTTCTGGAGATCCTGCGAGCCCACAGCTGAAAGCATGGAAGACTGTATGAAGCTATGATCTCCTCCTTTCAGTTTTGGTTCTGTTTTTATTTTGGGAGGACTCAAAAGCCCTTTCTTTATGCATCAACTGAGATCCTTTCACCATGCGAGTGTGCTCTTTTGTTTGTGGAGCACAGGTTGTTAGGAGATGCCCATTATGTGCAATGTATCAAATCCCTGCCTGGTCAGGGACTTAAGAAGTGCTCTTAAGGATTGCACAGGGATTTTCAAATTTTATTTACTATACAAAATTAACTGGGGGCTGGAGAGGTGGCTCAGTGGTGGAACACTTGCCTGGCATGCGTGAGTTCCAGGTTTGATCCCCAGCACCACATATACACAACTAAGTGGAGGAAAAACAAAAATCAGATGAAAAAAAAAAAAAACAGACACATACTCTCTCTCTCCTTAAAAAAAAAAAAAAAGATTAACTGGGCTTCATGTACAGACATGTGCACAGCACAGAGTGGCCCTTTAGGATCTAAAGTCAAGCAAGGGGGTCTCCTAAATACCTCTTGAATGAACTTCTGCTTCTCCTCTGTTGGTGTGTTAGCTCCTGCCTTCTTTGTTTCTGACTGCATTGTTGTGGTGGTGTCCACTCACTTTGGGGTTCTTAAATGTGCTTACTTGCGTGCACGTTGGTGGATGCTATTATTACAGAAGAAACCGATTACAGACATAGTCTCATCCATGTACTGTATAGCTCAAAGTGTGAAATATCTTCTAGTTTAACCTAATCCAGACCTCAAAAAATATTCCATCACAGCTAAATTTTTCCATTCCTATGATTAACCCCAAGGCAAATTTTTGAAGTTTGAGCAAAACACATCAAACCATGAAAACCCAACTTTTTTTGATGACTGAATAAATGTTATTAGTCCTTGAAAAGGGTTAGCAGCTAAGAATTGAGATCCAGATTTTCTTTTTTTAATTTGATTTTTTTCTTTCTTTCCATATTTTTATTGGTACATTATAATCATACATAATAATGGGATTCATTGTTACATATTTGTATGTGCATACAATATAACAATATAATTTGTCAATATTGTTTCCCAGTATCTCCCCCTTCCTTCTCTTTTTCCCTCCCCTTGAACCTTTCCCTCTAAACTACTGATTCCTCTTCTCTTTATGAGGAAATACAGATTTTCTTACAATATGAATTCATACATGCAATACATCCTATTCCTAAAATTGCTGGTGCACTTAATATGAGTATGTGATCAGAAAATAAGTCAATGTAGCTATGAGAAAAGTGTACTTTACCTGAAATACAGTTAATATTTAAACTTGCTACTTTGATGCAGCTTTTGTAGCCTTTTCCAGTCGCTGTTTTATATACAGTACTTAAGGGAGGGACAAAGGAAGGTGAGAGGTAAAGGACCTGTCTCTTTCCACTGCTGTGTTCTCTCTGCTAATGAGTTAGCTATGGAAAGAGGCACATTTACTCTTTGAACCTTCTAGGTATGCACTGAACATTTGTGCCAATTTTGTACGTGAAGACAGCATTACTGTCTCATCTTCACTGTAATATAATGTGTTGATTTCTTAAAAGTGTTGAGCACTCTGGGGAATTATTAGTACTGCACTGGGATTATGTCATTCATTCACTTATTATTTTGCCAAATAGTATAAAGTTAATTCAGATGTTTTTTAAGTTATGGTAAGAGGCCATTTGTTTTCATATTTTGCCCCAAATACACAATGGTGTAGATTACAATAATTGGTTACATTTGTACATACCTATTTACAAAAAATTTTATTTGATCTCACTGTATCCTCAAAGTGTCCAGTGACATACGTGTGGCAGGGATTACCTCTATTTCACAGAACAGTAAACTGAGGCCCACGGAGGGTTACAGAGTAAGCTGTAGAGCTGAGATGGGAACTTGGGCATGTGGGCTCTTTTCCAGTGCTTTCTGTTACTCCAATCTGAGAGGGTCTCTTCTTTGCTTTCTCTGCACTATTCTTTCATACTGCTCAGGCAGATGGATGGGCGTTGTTCAGTGCTGATAATGGACATGGATTATGTCCCCATCTGCTTGGTAGAAAATCAGTGACTACACTGAGCAATGTCCATTTAAAATATTAAATTGCATCAAAACTTATGACATTTAAAGTGCTTTTACAATTTAGTTAAGATAACAATTTCATCTGTTTCCATGTAATTACAGAGGTTTTGAGTCATTTTAATTTAGCAGGCTGGAAAAATATGACCTCTGGCTACATGGCCTTTTCATTTCTGTGTGTGTGTGTGTGTGAGAGAGAGAGAGAGAGAGAGAGAGATAAATATGAACTTGGGGAGGTTTCATTGCTTTCTGCTCTGCCTTTCCAAGGACTCTAATTGTCTCCACTGCAACCCCTAAGCCGAGGACTCCTTCTGTCTGCTGACAGCAGTCAGGATTTCCATGTGACATAGAGCAGCAGATTATTGATTCTGTTTTTTGTGTCAGGGCGCTGTGTGTGTCACTTGAGGTGGTCTTGTGGGCATTTAGTTCATCAGTGATTATGCACAGGACCCACTTTAGCTTGAGCTAGGAAGGAAATGTCAAACAGGAAAGGACTGGGACGATTCTTTTAAGAGCGAACATCAGGGAATTTATACTGGAGAGAAACACTGAGCCGTCACTTCTCCTTCAGCATTTCACTTTGATTTCCACTTGGCATGTTTAAAGAGCCTGACATTTCGTTTCTCTGTGTGCACTTGAGCAGGGAGTATGGGATCAGAAGCCATCGATTGGTTAGCAGTGGTCTATAACTCTTAAGTAGCGTTTGGTCATGAATGAAAGCTCTGCACGTTTGGAAGTCAGCCCCCAAATAATTGGGTCTATCTGCAGCCTGTGGAGGTCTGCCCTGCTCTGGCTCAGATGTGGGGACAAGGATCTGGTTCACTGAGACTGCAGGGAGCCTTGCCTCCTCTCAGGTGGAAGCTAATTCTAAGAATTTTAGAAAATCTGTGTGTGTCATCTTGGGCTCATTTCTCAGCACACTGGGCTTACTTTGGAATACCCCGTGGTCTTTACTGAATCCTTAGAATTAACCACTGAAAGTCTTCTAAGTAGGCCTGCAAAGAGAATTCCATTGACTCCCGAACAGCAGCTTTTTCCTCAGCTCCCCCAGCTATATTATACCTCTCCAGGGAGAGCTGCACGAGGAAGGACTTGAGGGCCACCATGCATGTGGGCAGCGGCTGGAGCTGCATAGCTTCCTACTAGACCACACCTGTGGTCACTTTTGGTGTCTTCTGTAAATTTTACCCTGGAGGGACTCTTCTATCTCAGTTCTCAAGGCCCTGAAATCAAGGTGCAGAGTCTAACCTGGCTTGGAATAGTAATAATGTGCCTTCCTCTTTCCTACTGACTTCATACCTGGGTGGCAAGTCTGCTTTTGGTTTTGATTGGTTGATACCAGTCTGGAAGCTCTTAGGGGAGATGTCAAAACCCCATTGCTTTCTGTCTGTTCCTCAAAATACAGAGGCCAGCATAGGTGCTGTTCTTCCTCCACCCTTTTCAGTGGGCTTCACCCACCCTTGCATGGGATAGGAATAATTTGATTCTCAGAGTGTTAGATGGTCTCTGCATATACAGTGTACCTGACCAGCGTGTAGATCATTGCTTCTCTAGTACTGTAGTGGAACTCTATTAACAAAGCTTTAGGAGTCAGCTATGAAATGGAATGAGTGCATTGTAGATCGAGAATGGTAGAGAAGTAGAAGGAACTGAAGAAGCATGTACCAAGGAGAAAGGGGTAGTGTAGTGACCTTCAAGAGTGTTTCCTTTAAA
>PVKS010051098.1:0-11288 GCA_004027875.1 Aplodontia rufa | reverse complement strand
GAGGGGGACAGGAAAATCCAAATTGAAGCCCACAGAGGCAGCTTGGGGAGGCCCGTTGGTTCGTCTCCGGGAAACTGGGTTGGCAACGCTTTGGTTCTTAGAGATGCTGGCACCAGGGCTGCATTTTCCAGCTGAGGAACCCAACACCCGGATTCCAGCAATCCTGACCTGGGTCCCCATCTTACAAAAAAATAAAATAAAAATGACCACGAGTTATTTTTAAAACAATGCCTGCTCCAGCTTGGAGGCCTTCATAAGAGGCCCCCGGTCTAATTTCCCTTCAGTACCAAGCAGAGTTTTCATTCTATTAATTGCCGTTGACTACTTTTTGCGTTGGAAAGGCGGAGATACCGGAGAAATCCTTGCAAAACTGAGCTTGGACGCTCCTTTTTCTGACTCCCATGAGAGTTGAGGTTCGTGGTCTCTGGAGGCTGCCTCCCACAGGAACCGTCTCCCAAGCAGTGCCCGGAGGCGCTGTGCGCTTAGAAAGCGTCTCTGTGCGCGCTGCAGACTTGGAGCTCACGTTTTCTTTCTGAGGAACCACAAGGAAGGAGTCATGGAGAGGGGAATCGCGCATGTCCGGTAAAGGAGGCTCCTTCGGGAGGCCTGGCCTTCACCCCTGCCTCCATGTGAGTCCAGCAGACTCAGCCAGCCCTGGAACGGGCGCAGGACCGGCGGCAGGGACCGTGCAACGGGAGCTCGCTCTGCAGAAAGGAGCTGACACTCAAACCCACGCAGGGTAAGTAATGGGCCCAGGGCGCCCGTAATCTTGTTTTATGGGGCTGCGAAGCCACACGCGTAAATCGCACGGCTGCCCCGGGGCTGCAGTAATTCCTGCGCTTCGCCTCGGTCCCCTCCTCTGCGTCCCCAGCAAATCTTCCCCATCGCAATCCTTGAAGCAGGATTCCTAAAGTTTCTGGGCAGCTGGAGGCAGCCAGGAGCTGCTGGAGACAGACGTTCCTGATGCTGTCCTGGAATTGGAATCCGTGGCTGGCCGGAGGGATTTGAGTGCGTGGGGGCTGCAAGGCAGCTCTGGGTGTTGGAAAAGGTCAACTTGTGACCTGCACGAATTGGCCTGCTCACCTCGGTTGGTGAGGACACAAGAGGAATCACTGGCTGGGACGTGAGACTCTACTACTGAATTTTTCTCAGGTGTAGCTCAAAAGTATTGGGGAAACAGGTGTCGAATGGAAAACGTTGCACAAAGATGTTTGAAACGGCGTCCTTCACAGTGACAGGGTGCCAGCAGGCTCAGTGCCCAACGATGCATAGATAAATAGAATGTGCTCCATCTGCATACCGGAATACTATGCAGCCCTGAAAAGGAACAACGTGCATGCTCTTGTCTCAGCTTCCTGAGTTCCTAGGTTCCTAGGCACCACCATGCCTGGCTGCAAAATAATTTTTTGTTGTTTTGAAAAGATATTTTGGACTTTTTATTGAGTCCTTAACGGCATTGAGTTGGGCGTTTCCTCGTCTCATGCGTTGACCTTACAGATGTTTAGTATATTTTAGGTAAATGGGTGTAAAATGAAATTCCCTAAATGCTTGCTTGTAAAGGATGGGGACCCTCTTTTCTGCTAGTGAGTCTGATTCTGGGTGTCCCATTATCTTATATGCAGACACGAAAAAGTCACCAAAAAATCCCCCATGATTTGGTATAACTCGTACACCGTAGTAATTATAATTTTTAGAGGCCCGTCCTCCTGTTGAGAATAGTGATGTTCCCCAACTTACAATGAGATGATGCCGCCATACATCATCATGCATGCAAAATACCTCACATTAGAAACGTCTGCAATATATCCCAGCTCAAGGTCTGGAACCCCTGCAGCCTTTTTGCTCCCATGAGGCAAAGACTGAAACGGGCCACCTCCAAGAACTTTGCCCAAAAGAGGTGCAGCAAAGACTGTTTCAAAATAGCCACCTCCAAGAACCTTAGGAGAAAGAACTGCAGTGGGAAGAAACCAGGAAACTGTAGTCCTGGTGCATCCCCTTGATCAAGCCACACCTGAAGGTTGAGCTACCACTGAAATTTTCCATTGAACAAGCATCTGTAACTTTTTTTGGCGTTTGCTGAGGTCCCATATCCTTTTTTCTTCTCCAAAGATTTTCCTTTGCCTCCTATTTACCCCGTGACCACCGCTTTGGGCAAACAACAGCTCTAAAGTCCGAGTCCGGCTGTTGAAATCTCATCATTTTTTTTTTTTTTTAAACAGCCTCTTAAGCATGGTTTCAGTTTGGAATTTTCCACGAGGCCTGGATCCAAGATACATTTTTTCCGGCACCTTAACAAAAATTCCAATTTCACGGAACGGCTTGACGGATGCGTTTGTGGATCCCGGTTGCCTAAGAAACGGTTTCTGGGAAAGGGGAATCCTGTGTAATTCCACACCGGGAGTGTTGCGTCTGTGAATTAAAAACAGACGCGAAAACCATCTTGTGCAATTGTGGTTGAGGCCAGAAGTCACCAAGCGCCCTCGGCTCAGGAGAAGCTGGGTGTGCAGGGGGCACCCCGATGACTTCATCGCCGCAGTCTGGAATAATGGGGGGTCCTGCTCCATCTCCCTCATTCTTGCACTGATTGGATTTGAGAGGGGAGGCAGGAAACGGACCAGGGAGGCCCGGGACCTGGCGCTGGTTTGCAAGAAGCAACTGCGTTTTATATTTTGTGCATTTGATTGTGCACGCACGCGCAAGTGTGGAACACACTCAGCTAAACCCTGAGGAATCGCTGAACAATTAGGAAGGGATTTTTTTTTTCCTTTTTAAATAAGCTTCCTTTGGATGCCCTGAGCATATTTGAGGGAGACCGGGCCTCCGGTTAGCGGAGCAGACAACGCACGCAGCCCAGGGTCCTCTCCTTATCAGGTGAGGCGGGCAAACTGCAGACCAGCAAGAGGTTCAGAGTCGTCTCTGATTTTTTATTTTTTTGTAACTTGTGTTTCAAAAAATGTCTTTGGTTGTTCAATAATAAATTTCTCAATAAAAATATTTTTTAAAAAATGTTTTTGTGACTCTTTAGCTCTGCACAAAGCAGCTGCGCTTGGAAGAAAGCAACCCATTCAGGATTCGCGTGCGCTCCCGGGCCCTGGATGCTGATTCGCTATGCGAAGCAATTTTGCTAAGAAACCTTCGCAGGAACAGAGCTCAACAGAGACTTAGGATCCAGCACCCAGCGGAAAACTCAAGGGAGATCCATCCAGAGAGGAAGCTCCTGGGGTCCAAGTGGACCACATCACAGGCGCGCTCTGTCTGCAGCTGCGCACGGCCAGCGACAGGAGACTCCACCGTGTCCCTGTCCTTTCAAATAGTCACATATCCACCACGCAGAACACCGAGCACTTGTACCCACGCCCTGAGACATCTCCAATTTCCTTTTTCTGAGGCTGGAAAACAATTTTTTGGGGTGGGTGGATACCAGGCCTTGAATTCAGGGGTGCTGAACCACCAAGCCACATCCCCAGACCTTTTTTTTTTTTTTTAAAGAAAAAAAATTATTTACTTATTTCTTTATTTTAATTTCCAGGCAGGGACTTGCTAAGGATCTGAGTCTGGCCTCCAAGTTGGGATCCTCCTCCCTCAGCCTCCCCTAGTGTGTGGGAGGAGAGGCGTGCGCCACCTTCCAGGAGCAAATTAATGAATCAATTTCTGAGATATGTGTTGTGCATTTCTGATGTGCAGCCTGGGTGTGGGAGGGGGAAAAGGTCCATTTTGGAGGAGGAAATGCGTAAAGAAGGGACGGAGTAGAGGATCACATGCTGCTTCTGCTTCCAGGAATCCCGGTGGTATCCGTGCGCATTTTGGAGACGGCTCAGGGGTGCGCAGAGGTGCAGGCAGCAGAATCCATCTCCCCCTATCCAAAGCCCCTGATTCCATCTCATTCTGATTTTTTTTTTTTTTGCAGGCAGAAAAAGCCTCCACTTTTTTTTTTTGCAAGAGAGAGCGCTGATATTATCCTCTCTGTTCCAGAGGGAAATGCTATTTTTTTTTCTTTCTATAAAAAAGAGAAGAAAAGTGGTCCTGGTTGTGCGGCCGGCCGTGTGCGCCCTCGCATTAACTCGGTGCGTAAAGTGAGGGCGCTTGGAGCGGGGGAGGGAGGCTGCGGCTCGGAGGAGAATTGGCCTCGCAGCCTCCGCACGCTTGACAAGTTGACGTTCTCAGCGGGAACTGGAAGTGACACCGGGTTGTCAAGCGTGGGCCTCGGTGATCGAGGCTGGCAGCGATCATACCCACAGCGTGATGGGAGCTGATGAGCCTCGTTCGCTTGCAGCGGGGTAAAAAGCCATTGCGTCTGGGTTGAGCGCAGAGGAGAGGGAGCCACGAGCGATTCCCCCTGCACCTTTCCAACCCGGGTCATCTGGGAAACGCATGCAAATTCTTGAAAACCTGCAGAGGCTGGGGCGCAGGGAGGCTGGGCCAGAGGCAAAGGCTCCCGGGCCTCTCCTCGCGGGCGCCCCTGACCTGTCCTGGTCCTCCTCAGCCTGGATGGGAAGCCGTTTGCATCTGAAACCTGTCCCCAAGCAGGGCGCAAATGACTTGTGACAACTTGGAGCTGAATTTCCACAGCGAGTCCCCCAGCCTCCCCGCCTCCCTGTCCTCATTTTTTAAAAATTAAACGGTCGCAAATTGCCTGTCCCATCCCTGGACACTCTGGGTTCTTGCAGGACGCTGGATGGGGAAGATTTGAACCCAGGGGGCACCGTCCCCAGCCACTCAGTGGATCCTGCGTCCTCACAGCCTTAGGTGGAGGCTGCTGGGCGTCTGGCTCGTCCTCCACCCCAGCGTGACCTTGGGAAGAAATTAGCGGAAGGTTTGAAGCTGGCTTAGGGTCCCAATAAATAGCTGAAATGTGTCCCTGGCTTGAGGGGGGATTTGGAGCCTTGTGTGAGGCCTCCAGGGTCTCCTTAGGGTGTTCAGGAGGCAGCAAAAGAGAGGCTGGCCTCCTACAAGGGACGCTGGCCAGGGAGGAGGGACAGGGGCAGGAAATGCCACCCACACATCTGGGAAAGGGACTGCGGGTGGAGGCGACAGACAGGACAGAGGGGGCAGAGTCTGAACCCCACAAGGGGACTAAGGAGAGGTCCGCTGTCCTCACCTGTGCACTAAGGAGAGGTCCGTTGTCCTCCTAAAGAGAGGTCCTGTGTCCCCACCTGGGTTGTCCACCCTGAGGACACCTGTGCAGGGTCCCCTCGGTCCCCTGCACAGCCCTGGCCATGCTGCGGAGTGCGCCGCAGCCCTAGCTGGCTCGGCCTCCTGTCCCTGGCCTCCATGTTCCGGCCCCCTCCGCTCCGCCGGGTCCCTGCAGGAGGAAACACCTGGAGCGGCCGGGGTCGCCCTCTGCCAGCTGCCTGCGTCCCCGCGTGGGGACTCGGGTCGGACTGGGACAGGTGGTCCGGGTCAGAAGGCGCCCTTGTCTCGGAGCAGCGCGGGGTCAGGAGGCCGCGGGCGGAGGTCGGAGGCTGCGGGCGCGCCAGGTGTTTCACATTATCCGCGCTGATTTGCAGAGGCCGGGCCGGGCTGTTCTCAGGGGTCCAAATAAATTTGAGGAGAGCGACTTTGAAAGCCGCCGGCCAGGGGCCGGCTGCTCAATGGCCCGGGGCGCTCAGGGTAATCGGAGGAGGCAGGTGGGCCTCTTCCAAAAAGAGGCCACATGGCTCTGCGCCCGCCTGGACCCATTTTCCAGTAATTTCGGGGTCTCATTTCCATCTGCGAGAAAGAGGACTCGTCTCATATGGAACCAATAAATACGCAGAGTCATTAACGTGTCTCTCATTTAAGTGCAAAAAAATATATATCTTAATGAAGTCATCTCTGCGCCGGCGGAGGCAGAAATGGAAATTACTCAGAGAAACGAAAACCTATTAGCGGAATCGCGGGATTTGCTCTGTTGCTGCTCTGATTTTTTTTTTCATGTAATCTAATGAATTTATAAATTGCTCCTCGATGGCTCACAGCTTTCCTCATTTCCTATGGGTTCCGGGGGAGGCAGAAAGGACCGGTGTTCTGCAGCCTCCAAGGTCAAGGCCCGGCCTTACCTGGGCTGTAACTCAGCCCGGGCTCGCACGGAAATGCGCATTCGTTGAAGTTGCTCTTGTATTTTTTTTTAAATTTTTTTTCTTTCTAAGATGCAGCCGTTGTTGCTGGGGTCCAGAGGGCGAGGATTAAATCCCAGGAAGGTTTTGTTGGTTTTTGCTGGATGGAGGCTTCGCTGCGAGGCATGCAGCGGGCAGAGGCGTAGCTGAAACTCACAGTCTGGGGATTTTTGCTGCAGATCTGGGGCTGGGAACCTGATGGAGGGGACCCGGCCTGGAGGAGTAGGGAATAGAGAGAGATCTGTCCTCTTCTGCCTCCGATCCTGGAGGACGGAGGCCTCTTGAGCAGAAGGGGCAGTGGGCAAAGTTCTGGGGGACACAGAAGGCAGCTCCAGTGTCCTCCTCTGGCCACCGCTGTCTACAGTCATGTGCAGAAGGCACAGAGCAGTCAAGTAACTGCCTCCTTCAGAGGGAGCCCACAGCCGGCCTCCAAGGTCACCATCAACTCCAGCCTTAGCTACAGCTCTTGAGCATACATGGCCCAGGCTCTGGGGACCGTCGTGGGCTGAATTGTCCCCTGCACCCCAAACCTCTGTGGAACATTCTCGGCCCCCAGGACCTCCGGGTGCAGCTGTGTGAAGAGTTGGGTTTTTACAGAGCTGATGGAGGCCCAGTGAGGTCCCCAGGGTGGCCCTGACCAAACAGAGATCCTTATCAGTAGAGGACGTTAGGACACAGAAGCAGACGGAGGGATGAGCCCGTGAGGACACAGGGAGGAGACGGCATCTGCCAGCCCAAGAAAGAGGCCTCAGAAGGAGGCTGCACTGCTCAGCCTCCAGCTGCAGCCTCCAGCCTCCAACTTGGGCCTCCAGTATTCAAAACTGGGGAAGAATAAATATCTGCTGTTTAAAGCACCCAGGCTGTAGGACTAAAAACATCTCATAATCATGAGGGAGCTACGGTTCAATTATGGTGCAGCCCCGTGAAAGCATCCAGCGTCCTTGTAGGACAGAACACAGAGCCCCCTGACCCTTTCACCCACACAGCCTCCTGCCTCTTGCACTTGGTGAGAATCCAGGGAGAAGGTGCCATCCAGGAGCCAGGAATCAGCTGTCCCCAGAAACCACATGTGCCCAGCCTCAACAGGGAGGCCCAAGTCATGGTGATTGACATGTGGGTCAGGGGGACATTCTGGAAGCTGCCGTCCGTCCCTGGCTACCATCTTTTATATTTCTCTCTGTGTCTATGTTTCTATCGCTCTGTGTATCTCTCTATATAAACATGTATTCCATATATAATGGAATATTACTCAGTCCTGAAAAAGGGACGGATGCTTTCATTTTCACCCTGAATGAATCGAGAAGCTGTTTTTTCAGTGAAATAAGCCAGACACGGGGGTTGCAGGGATGAGTCTTGATTCCCAGTGACCCCAAAGAGTCCAAGCTATGGACCTGCACAGTAGAACAGCTGCCAATCCGCAGAAGGCATCTGGGTTATTTAAGGATTTGTGCACAGTGCTGGAGGCCTGGGGAGGAGGCAGCGGGTTCTTGGGAGCAGCGCACACGGTTCTGTTTCCTTGTCCCATCCCAACCCCGCACAACCCCACTGCCTTGGCGGAGGACGAAACGTCTGCTACCTGCAGAAGTCCAGGAAGGAGGCTCCCAGCCTCCAATGCCCACCTGAGCAGCACGTTCCTCCCTGGACTCTTGCTGGAGTCCGGAACACTGAGCTTTCTGTGCTTGGATTATGACCTCTCCCCGTGCGGGAGGCCGTAAAGGGAGATTGGGCCTCGGAACTTCAGAGGCTGTTTGGAAAAGAAAAACACAATAAAATAAAGTGGAAAAGAGCTGAGGGGGAGGAGAAGGAGCGTGAAGGGCTCAGGGGGAGGCGGGGAAGGGATCCGCCGCCCCCAACCCTGTCGGTTTTTATGTCCTGGCCACAGACGGTGGAGGCGGAGAGACCGGGGTGGGTTCGTGTGAATTAAAAGCTTTATAGAGCCCTGGGCCCCTGCGAGCTCTTAGGCGTCTTATTAAAGTCCGGTTCGCGTAAAGACCACGGTCGTAAACCTGCCGGGCCCAGCGCCAATTAAAATAATGAAAAACACAGCTCTGCCGCGGGCGGTTCGGAAAGGGAGGAGGAAGAGGAGGCAGGGGAGGCCGAGGAGGGAGGCTGGAGGCTGGGCTCCTCCAAGGAACAAAGAAGGAGCGAGCAGTGAATCGCAAGGGGTGAACGGGGCTCCCACGGCAGGGCCGGGTGCGGCCCAGACCTGGGGGTGGAGGGCGGAGCAGCCCTG
The DNA here is from genome assembly GCA_004027875.1 of Aplodontia rufa. Classification (NCBI taxonomy): domain Eukaryota; kingdom Metazoa; phylum Chordata; class Mammalia; order Rodentia; family Aplodontiidae; genus Aplodontia; species Aplodontia rufa. The sequence goes on along the minus strand of PVKS010051098.1, from coordinate 2,960 downwards.
AGCTCCCTCACTCAGGAATAGGGTGCAGCGGGCAGGGAGAGGCTGCTGTGGCGTTGAGGATGGCGCAGCCTCTGCAGAAAAGGCCAGCGGCAGGGGAGCAGAGGACGATGTGCTGGCTCTGGTGACGCCCGGAGGAGGCTGCGGTCACCTGGTGGATGGAGGAGGCTGTTGTCAGCTGCAGGAGGGAGGAGGCTGTGATCAGCTGTTGGATGGAGGAGGCTGCAGTCAGCTGCTGGAGGGAGGAGGCTGTGGTCACCTGGAGGATGGAGGAGGCTGTGGTCACCTGGAGGAGGGAGGGAGGCTGTGGTCACCTGGTGGATGGAGGAGGCTGTGGTCACCTGGAGGAGGGAGGAGGCCGAGGTCTGGGGTGGAAGCATCCCGGGAGGCTGTGACTGGAATGGATCCATGGAACACAATTCATCCCTGCAGTGGAATATTACTCAGTCTTGAAAATGGAAAGAAATTCTGCAGCAAGCTCAGCGTACTGAAGATAGCTTGTGAGTTCCGAGGACAGGGAGGCAGACAGGAACCTTGGTATCCACTGTGGTCCCCAAGGATGCGCCACCAAACTCGCCCTCCCCTCCTTCAGTCTCCAGTTGTTCCCAAAAGCTGTGCAGCCACACATGGAGGAACCCACTGCGCAGCTCTGAATCCTCATTCATCCCTTTCCAAACCAACATCTGTGGAGTCCAAACCTTGCACACGGGAGCTTTTGGGAGACTCTCCGCATGAACACCGGGACACCACTCCATGGAATCCTACAGCATGTGACCCTCTGGGTCTGGCTTCTCACGCTGAGCAACCTCCACATTTGTCCCCGTGAGAGCAGGTGTGAGAACCTTATTCCTCTTCATGACTGAGTAATATTCCACAGCACATACCAACTCTTCATTCCTTCATGAGCGACTGCAAGGAAAAGCCTGTGACCGTGAAGTGTTTTCCACAGGTTCCTGGGATTCTTTTTCAGCAGTAACTAGAGTGAAGGGAATCATGGTTTCTGGTGGGTCTCGATGAGGAGAGGTCTCCTTCCCAGATAAACCGGCTCAGGGCTGAACCTTCAGCCCTGTCAGACCCTGTGGGATTCTTCAGGGCCTCGGAACCCGCTGTGGCTGCCCCCAGGGGTTTAGGCAAAGACAGGAACAGGACCTGCAGGGAGCAGCTGGGGAGAGTGATTTCTTATTCAAATCTGCCTCCTTATCCAGCCTCCAGTTCACCCAGAGCTGCTGCTGGCTGCCAGGCTGGAGCTGCTAGGGTCTTTCATGACCCAATTTCATACAAGCTGATCCATGTTGCAATCAGAAACAGAAAAAATGGCTCCTGGGGTCTCCCAAGGAGCAGAGATCATGGCCCAGGTCCCTGCAGAAGAGGCTGCTCTCAGCTCTGCTCCCAGGGCTCAGCTGCTAAGCAGGGTGAGGTCCCTCAGTTGGGCCACCAAGCTCTCCTTTCAAGGCGAGGAGATCATTAAATTGGAACCGTTTAGCTGGGTGCAGGGATGGAGCAGAGACAGACGGGACACTGGGGAGAGGAGTCCCTTAGCAAGAGGCCGGTAGAGGCCAAGGTTGATCAGCAAGAAAAACCACAAAACAACGGTGTTCTCAACCGGATTATCATTGGAGAAATCATCAAATTCCACAAAGGAACAAACACCCAAAGAGGGCGGGGTCAGGAGCACACACACATCGTCCCGGCTGCTGAGGAGGCTGAGGCAGGAGGATCACAAATTGAAGGCCAGCCTCTGCAACTTAACAAGACTCTGCCTCCAGATAAAATATAAAAAGGCCTGTGGATGTGGCTCACTGTTTAAGCACCTGGGGGTTCAATGGTTAGTGCTGAAATATATAGAAATGATTAAAAGAAAGTTCAAAAATCTATCATTTAAGTGGGGATGTGCACTGGAAGGAGACTGTGAGACCCCTGTGCCTCCCTTGTTCCCTTTTATTTTCTGACTCTGTGGTGAGAAATTTTGAACCAGTCCCTGTCTGGGCTGGGATTTTTTCTGCTTTGACCCCAAAATAGCCAAAAACTCCAGAATCCTGTGCCAAAAAAAAAAAAAAATTAACCTTTCTGCTCTGTATGTGGATGACCTCGGATGTGTGTTATAGTCACAGAAAGCTGACAAACATGGCCTCCAGAGAGCAGAGGATTTTTTTTCAATTTTTTAAAATTTTTAAAAAATTTTTTCATTTTTCACATGAATCTGTTCTCCACCCTGTACAGAATCGGTGTGAAATTCATGATCCTATCTCCAGGAAGGTCTTCCGAGATGTTTCTTTTAGAAAACTGAGTCTGGCTTCTGTGAGCTCAAGCGCAGGAGTGGAGGCAGCCTCTGCAATTCCTCATCCCTAATGATCCCCGCAGTTCATTAATGGACAGAGGTCGACTCCTAACTCACTCACTTATCAGGCACGAATGGAAATCTTTAGACAGCGCGCTGGTTCATTAGAAAAACAAGCGACGTCACCTGGTTTTCCAGGGACAGCATGATCGATTGCCCAACAAACAATTAACGGCTTCGCAACGTTTATCGCACGTTCTGCGAACGACTGCATCCCAGAGACCTCATTAGCATTGACCGTGGAGGCCAGATGAATTCCAGAGGATCCCAAATGCCGTCCATTGCAGCTGATCCACCGAAGTGCAGGTTTTATACTCTGCCTGTTTTAAAGCAGAAAAAAAAAAAAAAAGGCTGGGTACAGAGGCACACGCCTGCCATGCTAGTGGCTTGGGAGGCTGAGGCAGGAGGATCGCAAGTTGGAGGCCAGATTCAAAAATTTAGCAAGGCCCTGAGCAACTGAGCAAGATCCTGTCTGAAGATATAAAAAATAATTTTTTAAAGGGGTGGGGATGTGATTCAGGGGTTAAATACCCCTGGGATCAATCCCTGCTACCAAAAAATAAATAAGTTTGCAAGGAGTGATTGGCACAGGTTTGCAAGAAGCCATTACTCAGCGCTGCTTCTC
>PVKS010051097.1:0-11285 GCA_004027875.1 Aplodontia rufa | reverse complement strand
AGTGTGCTTAAATATTTTATTTTGTTGCAGAAATAGCAAAATACTATAGATCTTAAATAAGATCTAAGGTCACAAACTGAAACCTTAGTGATGAATGTCTCACGTGAATGTTTATTTGCATCTGTATCTTTTTTTTTTTAATAGTGAGAGAGGGAGGGAGAGATAGAGAAAGAAAGAGAAAATCAATTTTCTTTAGTTTTTTGTCTGACCTTTGTTTCTCTGACACCTAGTTGTGTATGTGGTGCTATGATTTGAACCCAGGTCTTCACATGTGCCAGGCAAGCACTCCAACTGCTAAGTCGCCACTGCAGCCCCTTGTATCTGTATCTTTTTAATTTTAGCCACCATGAAGTTAATGAAAAGGACAACTTTTAAAAATAGAGAGCTCTAATAGGAAAATCCAAATTTATGATTTTTTTTCAATGGAAGGGTCTAGCAACATGGGGTCATCCATTCAAACAAGTGTTCAATAAATAATCACCTTAGCTAAATTAGTGCTTAATACATCAGCACTTGATTGTGCCTGTATATCTCATACAAGAAAACAGTTGCTTTTTGAAATTCCATATGTTAGTGCATTAGTGCAATATAAACATATTTTCTATACGTGCCATATGGAAACGTGGGGCAGGGAGCTCTTCGAGTTGATGGTAGGTCAAAAGCCTTACACCTGCTCTGAAGTAAAAGGAAGCCCCGTTTCCACGCCTGCTGTCTTTTCAGCTTTGTCGAGGTAAGGAATGCATTTCTCAAATGTTTTTATGCTTTGCCACGCCTGCTTTCAACTTTCGAAATAAAGTTGCTATAAATAAGTCCAGAAACTTTGCTCATTGTGCAGGTTGTCGGTCACATACAGTAAAAGTTTACCCATGTTTATTCCCTGTGGGTCTAATGAGAGCTGCAAGTTAAGGGTTTTTGGCGTTACGTTACAGCTGTTAATTCCTGATAACTTGTGTGACTTGTTATTCATTTGAGCACATATGACACAGTTCATATCAAATACTGTGTGTGAGAATGTAGTTCAAAATTCAAATTGATTATTCAGTAGTGCAAAGAACTGAATTACTACCAGTTACTCGGTGAAAATGGTGTCCTCACAGAGGGTATGTGAAGTCACCCCCCACCCTGCCTTTAGTGCAAAGCTTTCCCACAGTCCTGCTTGTCTTCTTAATTTTTTAAATTTTATTTCATTGTGATAAGAACACATAAATATGACCTACCCCTAAATAAATTTTCTATGCACAATTTCATATCATTGACTATAGTTAAAAATGTTCTGTTGTGGATGTAGAGTAAATTCATCTGCTGAAATGAACCTTTATGCTCATAATTCCTATGCCCTCCCATTAGTCCCTGGAATACATGATTCTACTCTTTGATTGTGTTCTATGAATTTGACCATTCATGAGAGCTAAAGACTGATTTCTGGATAAATAAAATATGAAATACACATATTTAAAAAATGTTCCTCCTTTTGAAAGAAGGAAATTCTGCAATATAGACATTATGGGTAGATCTTGAGGTCATCTAAGTGCAGTAGTAGAAACACCACAGAAAGTTGGTGTTGCGTGACTCCACCCCCACGAGGAGCCCCACCGTTGTGTCTCTGCCTAGCAAAGTGATATGCTGACTGCATTGCTGGGGGAAGTGCTGAATGGATTTCAGTAGATTTCCCATACCATGTGCAAGGCTGTGGATCAGGCCTTGGGAAACAGATTTGGGATCCTGGCACATGGAAGCAGATTCAGGATGCAGTTGGGGTAGTAGACATGCTGTATTTGAAGGTGAAGCACCACCCCTAGCCTCTCGAGTCATTCCACAGCCTGTGTTATATACAGGTCAGATAAAGGCAGGGTACCTACAGGTTACTAAGTGAGCACATGCTTACAAGCAAATGTGACGACCTTGAGTATGTGATCTGGATTAGGGTTTCTCATCTTGGCTACATATAAAATCATACCCCACCAGAAGACTTGGGAGACAACTTTTCATAGCCATCTTGGGCCTGCCAGACACAATGACTACTGTTTGCCTGCTCCCATGTTAGCACAGAGGACCCTACATGTAATTTCCCATCAAAGATATAAATTGGAAGTAAGGAGTCAGCTCCTTCTGACTTCTGCTTCATCCACAGCCTGTCTGATATTCCTAGCATCACTGGATCTGACACAGAATTTCTGTTAAGAATGAACCAGTACCTACACCAGGATATTTAGCTCATCTGGGTCTCTTGCAGCTCTGTGTTGAGCATTGTTTCCATTGGAGTTGCCCTCCTGGTTAACCCCAGATCATCCGTGCGTTAGTGCAGTGTTTTATTTCAAGCTTGCTACAGGGCTTCTAATAAATTTAATTCATGCTCATTCTTTAGTTGATAGAGTTTTCATGGGGAAGAAAAAGTGACCAGGTGGCAGAGCTATAAGAAAGGGAATGTCTAGTTAAAGGTTAGTTATCAAGTTCTTCACAAGATTGAAATTTGACATTCGTAGTAAGCGCAGCTCACTAGAGGGAAATGTAATTTCAAGGAATCTTTCAGAAATCATTCAACTCTTCTCCTAAAAGGAGTTCTTAATTTAATCAAATAAGTTCTGCTCCAGAGAGTTTCTCTGTAAGTTTCAACATTTTTTATTTACTTTCAAAATTAATTCTTTAAGCACTAGCAAATGAGAGTATGTAAATTCCTCTATTTCCCATAAAACATGTTTTTACTATGAACTGAAGGGAAATCCCTAACTTGATAATCAAGGCAAAGAAATTATTTTCTGTTAGTGGCATTCACTGCTCTTCCCCTTAGGTAAGAAAGGTCAGTTTCCTGGATGCTGCTGGCCAGCACAAAGCTATGGCTTGGTGGTGTCATGTGTATAGGGACGGACAAGGTAGATGTTGAGTTAGTGTGAAAAGAAAATATTTAAGGTGTTTTTTAAGACCACTCCCCACAACTTCCAAGCGAATTTCATTTATCAATGCACCATTTATCATACAAGAAGATCTTGACAGGTTTTTTTTTCAGTTTTATTAAAGAAATGCTTTCTTAGGAAATTTGATTGCCAAGAGCTAACTTAGTCCAGATCTCCCTATGCTCTCACTTAGTGTAATCTGGATTAATGATAGGAGTTCTCACCACTTCCCACCGGTATGCTTTATTCAATTCAGAAACTTATTGAGGTAGTTATTTTCACTGGGAATGAACCTCCTGCTCCTGTGTTTTGTTCACTATGGATTTAAATCCTTTTTGTGATCTGAAAACCCTTTGGGGTATGGTTCTAGGTGGAGGTTTAGCACTGAAAAAACAGCTTGAACAGAATCTGAGACATTACCACACCTGCTTTATTGCATTTTGATTCCAATTTTGTGAGATTCTGCAACAGATAATTCATTTTTTTTTTCACTTGGCAGGGTGCTCTGGAAATGAAATAAAAGGTATTTTAATCAATAAATGCAGTGACACTGGTGACCTGAAGGTAAGGTCAATATAATTTCTTTTAAAGATTCTTTGCTGTTGCAATAGTTTTTAAAAACTATTTACAAATATTGTGGAATGAATGCAAGCGAGTCTTCTTCCCATGTCACCTTGTGACTCATCCCATGAGCAACTCACCATCTGTGCCTGGATTTTTCAATTATATCTTCTAGAATCATATTTTTGCATGTTTCCGTAAGAATAAAAATGGCACTATTACATCAATGAAATGAGTGAGTTTCTAATTTTCTGGTGAGTTTTGTCAGCAGTAGTGAAAAATAAATATTTAAAGCAAAATATACACATACCCCTACCCAATCATAAATAGTTGAGCCAGTTTCATTTTTCACCGTGGCCTTAAGTGAATATGTAGGCTGGAGGATCCTGAAGCTAGTCAGACCAGCATTCTTTCTAAAGCGTGGATTCTTTCATGATAAAAGATCATACACTTGAGAAAATCCAATGCATTTTTTACCAGTTCTAAATGTAAGGAAGATCTCTGATAATGAATAGAGTTCTGTCCTCCCTGGAACCCTTCTGCATACTTAATGTGCATTATTGTTATAGTTTTGTGAGACATTATTTAAAAACAATAGTTTATTTTTCATTATAGTTTTACATATTAAAGGGGTTTGCTTTTACACTTTCATACATGCACACATCAGAGACCATTTTGAAAATGAGGTGTGGACATTCAGAAGAAAAGATTTTCCTTCTCAAGCGTACGGAACTAGTTTCCAGCAGAGGGAAAGTTCCCATTTGCTCGGTTTTACTCCATATTTTCTTCACTTAGCTTGATCTCACTTCCCCTGGTGAGTTTCTATGTCTTGAGCTAATGGTGACACAAGAGAAATAAAGAAGGCACCCTGTTGGGAATGGAATAGGATTTGTACTTATCCTAGTGATGTGGGGCCTGGTTTTAATACAATTATTTCTAGAGTTGCAAATTCAGTTCCCTAATGCATCTCCTTTCACCACCACTAATACATCAAAAATCAACTTTGGATTTTCCTTGATATTGAAATGATGAGAACAAATTGGAATAGGAAGTTGAATAGTTGTTAGCTAATGCATTTTTTCAGATAATAAAAGCAAAATACAAATTAAATTATTGGTGATTTAAAAAAGTATTTTATACTCTGTACATTTGGTCACTGAGTTTCTTTCTAAGGTACAGAATATCAGATATGGTCTTATCTATTTATCAAACATTCCTCAAATTTCATTTTTACTTGAATTATTGTTGTCATTCTTAAATGAGTATAAAGGAATAAACTACAGAGCTATGTTAAGTTTTATAGAAACTGCCAAACAGATGCCAATAAATAATCTTGATAGGACTTGCAATTTTTAATTAGTTCAATCAGTAATTTCAGAGAATGTAATTACCATAAACTCTAGATTCTGAATAGTGTTTTATGATTATATGTATTCTAAAGAATGTCTCAAAAGTCATTTTTAACTAAATGTGTACTTTTATTCACCTTAGGAATAACTTCAAAGTTATATATATAAAACTTTTCAAGTGAAATAGAAATAGTCTGACATTCAGTATACATTTCTGTGATGTTTATGAATAGTCCTGGCAGATATGTGTACCAGCTTAGATAATTGCTGTGGATATGGAGGTCAAATTCCAAGGAATCTTTTAATTATATGGAAATATTCTCTTATATGAATTCATGAATTACCAAAATATGCTTTCCATTGATCACATTAAATTATTGCAAAATTAAGCATTTTTTCATACTATCTCCTCCCAAAATATGGGCATGATACTCAGAAAACTTTGAAAGTCCACCATGAAACACTGATTAAATCATTCCTCACTCAATATGAACTAATAAAATAATGTTTTCTCATTGATTTATGCATTGTAATAATAAATACTGCAAGTATTTATTGAATACCTTGTATATGAGTTGTTTTCTTTATGTTGTTTCTTAATGCAACAACCCTACTGTCTACATGATGAAACAGATATTGAAGTTTGACTGATTTACCTATAGTGACACTGTTAACAAGTAATTGAAGTGAAACTCTCATGAGGTCATGTGGCTTCAGAATCTGAACTCAGTGTGCACAGAAATTCTACCGGATGACTGCCTGCAGGTTGCCCAAATCACTGAAAGGATCCTTTGAATATTTAATCACATTGATACATTATCACTTAAGTAGCTACATGGAGACAAATCCCACTATCTTTTCTAGGCAGTGGAGTATTACTACTGTCAGTGATTCAGTTTGACTCAGAAAGAATAATATTCACTGAAATTCTTAGAAGTCACATCTTCCAACCAATCATGAGAAGTCATGACATTTTGAGTGGCACCAGAAGTCTAGTGGAGAAATCAGGCTGATATATTATTACTATCAATGAATACATTACAATGATATCATGTATATTCATTATGAAAATAGAATAAAGTTATGATGCTAACAAAATATGTACAAGTCTTAAATGCTAAAAAATTGCGAAGGAATAATTTTAAAATCAGAATGCACAAATAAAAGGATATAAATTCTTTGTATGTGGATATAAATTCTTGGTATGAAGATGTGACATAGTAAAGATGTCACTTCCTCATAATTGATACCTTATCAGAATGTAGTTTTTACAAAATCTTAGTTATTAAAAAATACAGAGTCATTCTAAATCTTGTGAGTAAACATGAATGAGCTATAATGCCAAAAATGATTTTAAAAAATATGAAATATGTGGATGGACTCATTGTTCTCAGTTTTGAGATGTATTATATAGGGTATAATAATCAAAATTGTGTGATACTGATGTAGGCATGACACAAAAATCAATGGAACAGAATAGAGAACTCAGAAATAGACTCACACAAATAAGACCAACTGTTATTTATTTTACAAAGGTGCAAAAGTAGCTCAATTGAAGTAAGACAGGCTTTTCAACAATTTGTGCTGAAACGATTGGACATCTGTAGGTTGGGGGCAGGGTGAAAAGGGAGCTCATCTTCATTTCCACACTTTACCCAAGCTAACTCCAACTGGACTAAAATCCAAAAATAAAACTACAAAACTTTTACAAAAAAGAAATAGGGAAAAGTCTTCGGAATGTTATTCTAGGCAAAGAATTATTAGATTTGAAACAAATATACTATTCTTAGATGAATTTCATTGAAGTTTGCTTTGATAAACAGCCTGTGATGATTTAGAAGAGAAGATAAAACACAGAGAAAACAGAAACAAATCACATCTAGCAAAAAATTAGCACCTAGATTATGTGGAAAATTCTCAAAACTCAACTTTAGGAACACTAAGAACTCCAATCAGAAGAAGAACAGACTATATGAAGACACATCTTCTAAAAGATCTACAGATGCAAATATGTAGATGAGAATATGTTCGATGCCATTAGCCATCAGAGAAATGCAAAGTAAATCCTATATTCAACTTCACTTTATGATATCAAAAAGCCTAAAAAAGTGTGGCAACATTATATTCTAGTAAAGATGTGGGGAAAGTGGATCATTCATATATCACAGCAGGGATTATGAAATGAAGCCATCACTCTAGGAAACACTTGGCATTTAAAACAATGAAACATGACTCAGCAATTCTACTCCCAGGCATTTATTTTAAGAAATAGAGATTTACATTCACAAAAATATCTATAGATGAAGGTTCAGAGCAGCTTTATTTGTAAAACAAAAACTGGAAACAGTGCATGTGTTCTTCAATCAGTGAGCAATTAAACTGTGGTATCTCTGTACCATGGATTGCTAATTTGAAGTAACAAGAAACGAAATATTGATAAATACAACAACCTAGATGAATCTCCAAATAATCATGTGAAATGAAAAGTCACCCAATGCCAATTGATTGCATAGTTTCTGAATCCATGTCTATAACATTCTTGGAATGACAAGCATCACGAGCAAGGAGTTAGTTGTCAGGGGTTGTCTGGGTTTGCCAGGGAGGGTAGCTGGTGCCAGGGAAGTGGATGTGGATATCAGCAAGATGGGTGGTATTGTTGGGTGTTATTGTCTCCCAGAGGCTGATGTGTTGAAAACTCAGTTCCTCTCTCTCTCTCTCTCTCTCTCTCTCTTTTTTTTTAAGAAAGAGGGGACAGTGAGAAAGAGAGAAGAAGCAATCTTTATTTCGTTTTTCATATGACTTTCATTCCTGGGAATGTGTATGTGGTGCTGGGGTTTGGACTGCGTATTTGCCCGTGCCAGGCAAGCACTGTAACCGCCAAGTCACCGCTCCAGCCCCTCAGTTCCTCCTTTTGTATGAGGCTATCATCATGTGGAGAAAATGAGTAAGGGTAAAGGGAATCTCTATACATTTTTCCTGAAAGTTTATTGTGAATCAATCATCTCACAATAAAATAAATGATAATACATGTTTCTATTCTATTCTATTTCTCATAGTATTTAGAGTATTATAATTTTAACTGGAATTTTATTACATTAAGTCTAAAGACTAAAGAATGTTTCCTTTATAGAATTCAGTTTTTCTTTCATAGTTTTTATATTTTTATTCCTGAATTTATTACTAATTGTGGCTATTGAATAAGATGTTATTTGTAGTATGCTTTTAACATTGTCTGGATCACAGCTAATTTCCAACAAGTAATCAATTATTACCTGACATAAAATAACAGACTAACTGATTGATTTTAGTAAATCTAGACGTAATAATGTATCAGGCAGTAATAACACATAGTTCTTCTACCAAGTGGAAATCTTTGACAGTGGCAAAGTTATGCCTGACTTTTCACAGCTACTTTTTGTTCTTGGTGACTGATACTAAGATAGCAAGACTGACATCACCAACGGTGAGCTCACAATATAGATATGCATTAGGAAACTTAATGACATAACACTTTAATGGGAGTTACCTGTCTTTGAACACAAAAGTCATATGGACCTGGGATACCCTGTCTCCTTATTTGAAAAACAAAAGTGTGGGAAAAATTGATCTTTTGAGTTGATTTTTTTTCTGTAATGTCATAATCCTTTGATAACTTATGTTTATTTGTATTTTGCATCCCAAGTACATTCATGTCTTCTTCCAGCTGATGAATCTCTCAGTTTAGAAGTTTCATTAACATTATGAGATCCCCATTAAGTGCTGAAATGGCACGTTTTCCAAGAATCAGTACATTCCAGCAGTCATCCAGGATGCACTGGAAAATATTCTATGTGTAATACGAGCATGGCTTATCTATCATGCTCACTCCTATGTGTCCTAAATACTTGGTCCTTAAATCTCAGAGGATGAAGAGATTGGATTTCAGCATTGCAAAATTTGCCTACAACTGTCTCAGAAGTTAGGTTCATGTTTCTCCATACTTTGAAACAAATTTTTGTCTACTGAAGTCTGTCATCTTTGTAATTATCATCTAGCAGTTTGGTGAATGAGAAAGAAAATGTTTTAAAACTGCCTGGAGTAGATATACATCCGCTTTTTTATTTTTCTTTTCTTTCTCCTTTTTTTTGTATTTTAACACCTTTTTAAGGCACAATTACCATAACAAAAATTCACACATATTTAACCCTTTCAATATGATGGATTTGACCACATGTATGCACCCATGAGACCATTATCAAATTCAAGGTAAGAAATATATCTAGCACTTCATAAAGTTTATTTGATTAAACATGGGCAAAAACCGTGAACTGACATTTTTCAAAAGAAGACATACAAATTGGAAAACAGTAAATGAAAAAGTGCTCAATATTATTATCAGGGAAATGTAATCTCACACCTGTTAAAATACCATATTTTATAAAGTCATGATAAGTACTAGTTAATATCCAAAGAAAAAGGAATCCTTGTACACTGTTAGTGGGAATGTGAAATGCTACCGCCACTAAGGAAAACACTGTGGAGACTCCTAAAATGTTTCCCATTCTTATTAAGGAGCCTGGTGTTGGAGGGTTGACTCTGTTTTCCTTGAGGTGCTGCATAGTCTCTGGTTTAATTCTTAGGTCTTTGATCACTTTTGACCTCATTTGTGTCCGGGGGAGAGATGAAGTTCTAGTCTCATTTTTATAACTATGGATGTACAGTTTTCCCAGCAGCATTTGTTAAAAAGAATATCTCTTCTCCAACATGTGTTTTTGGTATCTTTGCCAAGTATCAGATGGTGATATTTATGTGGGTTTGTCTCTGTGTCTTCTGTTTCATTGGTCCTTATGTCTTTTTTTTTTTAATGCAGATACCGTGCAGCTACGTCTTACTAAGGCTTTGTAGTATGAGAATAGGATTTGTTCATGTCTCCAGCATTGCTGTTATTCCTCAGTATTACTTTGGATATTCTGGGTCTTTTATTTTCCGTATGAGTTTTAGCAGTGTTTCCCCTAAAACTGTGAAGAATGCCATTGGTATTTTAATGAAATTGAATCTGTAGATCACTTTTGGTAATATGGAAATTTTGGTAATATTAATTCTACATATCCAAGAACATGGGAGGTCTTTTCATCTTCTAAGGTCTTCTTCGATTCCTTTCTTCAGTGACTGATCTTTAGTTTTCACTATACCGATTTTTAAACTCCTTATTTAGATTTATTTGCAAGCATTTTATTTTATTTTTTGAGGCTATTGTAAATGGAATTGTTTTCCTGATATCTTTCTCAGCAGATTCATTATTGGAGCATAAGAAAGACATTGACTTTTGTTCATTAGTGCTGTACCCTGTTACTTTGCTGAATTATATGATCCACAATTTGTTGGAAGGTTACGTACACAAGAATGAATATCACTATCAAAGAGATAACTGCATTATTCACAATAACCAAAATATCAAAAATACCTAAATGTCTTTTGCTAATGGATAAAGAAGAAGTAGACACACACACACGCGCACACACGCACACAAATAATGGAATGTTTTTGCATCTTAAAAAAGAGGGAAATCTTACCATTTATGACAATGTGGATGAAAATATAAGAATTTTTGCTAAGTGGTATAAGGCAAATACTGAAGTACAAATATTGAATAATCTCACTTGTATGAGGCATTCAATATTGTCAAATTCATAGAAGCAGAGAGCGGAATGCTAGTAGCCAGCATCTGTGGGGAGGGGGAAATTGAGAATCATTGTTCAATGTGTATAAAGTTTCAATTATACGAGATGAGTAAGCTGTAGAGATCAGCTGTACAATCCCATGCCTATAGTTAACAATATTGCATTGTGCCTGAAAAATGCAGCTACACAGATCTCAAATTAAGTGTCTTTAGCACATAAATAAAAGGATAATACAGTGTCTTTAAGAAGATAATACAGTGTCTTTAATGAAAATTTTTTTTCTTTAATTAGCCTTGATTTATTGAAAAGTGTCATCTATTAGTAGCCTTATTAAAACAAATTCAAATGAAAATTTGTTCCCAACAAGATACATTCTTTAGAAGGTTTTGGAGCCCCAGGTCAACTCAACTAGTACAGACCACTCAAGGTAATCACACTTGATAGATGGCGACAATGGTTGACATCTTTCATAAACCTTTTTGGGATATCATGGAAAAAAAATCAAAACTGAAATTTGGTGATGTTCAAAAAAGAACAATGGGAATTGGCCTGATTCTATCTCCCAAGTGCAGGACCCAGGGTGGCTTCCCAAGTTACCTCACCCAAGGCAAAATCCTTGTGAGAAGTGTGGTTCACCACCTAGGTTTCTTGATAAGAGTTGCCACTTGGGGTGATGAATAGGTGCTTACTTTGCAGATTTCTTCTCTCTGCAGAAAGCTTCTATACATTATAAACTTGAATGTCTATACATTGCATTGAGGCTAAACAGGATAACACATGCTTTCCTTTCTTTCTCCCTCTCTTTTTTTTTTTTAATTTTTTTT
>PVKS010051096.1:0-11283 GCA_004027875.1 Aplodontia rufa | reverse complement strand
GAAGAAAAAATTGAGTGTTGCATCTGAATTAGCATTTAAAGTGGCATGTTTATATAAAAAGAGAGCGGTGTAATATATCCTGAGAGTAAAGAGAGGATTTCAGCCTGGGAAGAATGTCAATTGCATTTATATATTCATGGAGTAGCCAGTTTGGTATTTGGTGTGTATTTGCATCGGTCCTTATCGCACATGCATTTGTCTTCTGTGAAATAGGGAGGGAGGAGATTTGGGAGATAGAAACAATGTAGGATTGATATTTTTACCTGCGAAAAGAAGAGGAACTTACATTTGCTGTAGTTGAGAGGGTTAAGTTACCCCAGGGGAGGTTAAGATTTATCGAAATACATGTGCATTTCCAATCACTCTCAATAATGTAGATCCGAAACTCGTGTGTGTGTGTGTGAGAGAGAGAGAGAGAGTGTGTGTGTGTGAGAGAGAGAAGGAGAGAGAGGACACAAGAAAGAGATGGAGGCTTGTGTACTTTTAACTGATTCTCAAGATGAATCAAAATGACACTTCCAGTTGAGAACTACTGTTCTTAGCTGAGCTTCCTGGGGTACGGAGTAGGTTTGGGGGTCCTCACAAGATAAAGGGAAGTTATATATGCACTAAGATAACTTTTTAGGAAGTCTCAATCTAACAGAATTTAGAGAAGGGTGTTGCAGTGAGAATTCTTTTTCAACAAGACCTGTGCAGAGTGGCCTACTGGGACAGGTGAACATCTGTGCTCTCTCACTGAAAGCCACCTTCCCCAGTTTGTTGTTTATAGAGAATCCCTGGATAGCATTCCAGAGCGTGCTAAGGCACTGCCTAGTTTTGAATCCTGTGTCCACCATTTCATCAGGTGTGTGACTTCAGAAAGTTACTTAACCTCCATGTGCCCTAGTTTCCTTATCTGCAAAATGAAGACACGTATATTCAGGAATTATTTAGAGGATTAATTAATATTGTTCAGAGGATTAATTAAAACAGTGTTTATGGGGCTAGAGTGGTGGCTTGGTCGTTACGGTGCTTGCCTGTCATGTGCAAGTACGCGGGTTCAAACCCCAGCACCCATGTATACAACTAAGTGTCAGAGCAATGAAAGCCACGTGAAAAACTCAATAAAATTGATTTTCTCTCTCTCACTGTCCTTCTCTCTTTAAAAACAGAACAAAACAGTTTTTATAACAGTGCCTGGTATGCAGTGAGTACTATGTGTTTTGTTTAAGTAATAAAACGTATCAGGAATTATGACTTTTTCCTTATCCCTCCACATCCTGTCTTACTGAGTGAGGCAAAAGACCACAAAGGGAGACTGGGCTGTCTCCTTAATGTCAAATAATCTGAGTAGCATTTTCTGAGGGAATGTTTTGTTTCTATGGAAAGGTGTTAAAAGGGGAGTTGTCCCCATATTCTTGGGTAGATCGTTCACTCTATCCTTTGATGATCAACCCTGATAAAGAGAGGTTTCTCCATGTGTCGTAGAGACAGCCCCACTCATATTGTGGCTCTGTATCTTCAGGATGTGGGGGAACCAAGTATCTCTGCTCAGTGGCCCCTCTTTCTAGAATAATCCATCATTTCTCAGCATGAAACTGTGTCTTGGGACAGATAAATGTTGAGATGTTGTAGGGCATTATAGCTGTCCATATGGAGAATTTTAATTATAGAATTTTAAAGCTGAAAGAAACCTTAGAGAAATCTGATTTGAATTAGCTTTATTTGATAAATGAAGAACCGAGAATTCAGGATTTGGGACCTGCTATAGCTCAGATAGTAGACTAATTTTTACCCAGGACCAGAATTTAAGGTTCCTAACAACCAGTAGGCTGGAACACTGTCCCTGTGCTTGAGTCAGAAGCATGGATAGCAGTAAGTGGGAGGATACATTTTGTTCTACAAAGTTATGAATTTTCACACTGACATCCACAGCATGGACCAAATAATGAAGAAGCTTCACAGAGCATGTTTGACTTCACCATGCTTGTCACGGTTTCTTTGAAGAAAGCAGGGCCAGCTCATCTTAAAAGCTTCCACTTAGCACAGCTACTTAGGAAAACCCCGAGTCACCCACCCAGCGCTGCCAGGTGCAAAGCATACCTGAGAATGATAAAGAGACCAGCAATGGCTGCTCTGATGGCATGCAGTGGTGCAGCAGTCCCAGCTGCAGCAACTGGCAACCCCCAAATATATCCCTTATCCACTTAGACACGTGAGTGGCAGCTGGGTTCTGTCTTGTTCATCTTTATCCCTCGGTGGCCCTGATAGGAGGGGTGAGAGTTCACTTGTTTCTCCTAGTCACTCTGGGCTCCTCTGCCGCAACTACTCCTGGCACTTACACACTCTTCTCTTTTTCTCTTGGTGGTGGCACACTGTCAGACCTAAGCAACTGCAGAAAAAGTGAATGTGCTTGAAGGTTACTTTTTTTGCTTTTCTGCAGTGCGGACCCCTACCTTCTGAGGCTCTAGTGGGCCATTTCTTTCATTTGAAAACATATGAACTGTCTTTAGCATGCTGTTTTGTAAAGGCACCTCTTTGGGGATGAGTTCCAGGATCCTGTGCTTCCATGTTGGAACATGAAATATGCCTGGGGGACATGGCCGTAAGTCCTTACTGCTTCCCTGCTTGGTGGCTATCTGAGCTGTGCTCCACCTCACATATCATCTAGATAACTTTTGACTCCTACCTTTAGGAGATTCCATGCAGATAGTTCTGTCAACAGGATTGCATGACAGGAAAAAGTTTTTACTGACTTTAGTCTATAAATTTGATTTGCATGTGGACATAAATGGGTAGTATGAATTTGACCCAGAAGGATGTATATGTATATGTATGTGTATATACATATATTTTTTTTAAAGAGAGAAGGACAGTGAGAGAGAGAGAGAGACAGACAGAGAGAATCAATTTTTGTTGAGTTTTCATATGGCTTTCGTTGCTCAGACACATAGTTGTGTACGTTGGTGCTGGGGTTTGAACCCTTGTACTTGTGCATGATGGGCAAGCGCTGTAACTGCCAAGCCACTGCTCCAACCCCAGGAGGATATATTTTAATGTCTTTTTTAGAATGGAAATTCTAATAATAAATTTATATATGAATGGGATAGAGGGAAAGATTTTAAATGCAAATATGATACAAATATAATCTTTCAAGAAGTGTGTGGCTGTTTTATGGATTCGTACGTATAAATGTCCTTACTTTCTGTGTGTCATAGGGATGCATGGGATTAACCTGGTGGTGACGCAAGTCCTGAGTGCGTTATTGTTTCTAAACCTGGGTTTTCCATGGCAGTGCGCCATCATTATGGGCAGTGGCGGTACATGCTTCGCTTAGTGAAATCAGCTTGGAGGCAAAGGTTATTTTTTGCATTTACTTTAATTTTTAAGACACTGAAAAGGGCATTTGTTTTGGGGATTGGCCTCATGTGACTTCCATGTGTAGGTGCTGGGAAACAAGTGATAATATTTTTTTTCCAGGGGAAATAGGGTCCTTTCTGCTAGGCTGGGCAGCAGGACCAAGGAAAGGAGAGCTTGTTCCTTTTGTCTGCTCCTCATGGCCTCTCTGCCAACATAGTAAACGCTAGTATTTGTTTTGCATTGGACACATGAATGAGTTCACCAGGAGTTTTATAATTCAGGGCATAAAACATAGTGTTGATTATCTTAACAAATCAAGAATCTGCAAGAATAAGCAGAATTTTTTTATGTCTAGGATAAATTAGCTTAAATGTTAAAATCAGTCCTTCTGGATTAAAGAAGCACCTGGAAGCAATGAGGTTATGTTTTAAAAATGAACTTGACATTATATACTGAAATGAAATTAATAGATCAATACACAGGTTTCAGGTCTTAAGGGAACAATGGTGGATTTTTTTTAGGTGGAGTTCCAAGGTATTAATTTGTATATAAATGTAGTTGTTTCTGACAGAATCACAGGGAAATTATTGCCATCAAACATCTAAATAGAAACATATTATTATGTCGAGAATTCAGGCCACTTATATTTTTTTCTTTTTACCTTTTTTTCTTGAAGAAGTTATGAGTCCAGTATCTTTAAGACCATGGTAGAGCTTTGATGGCTGTCTTTTCAGGTGTTTGAAAGGAGAATTAAAGCAAAATTGGTCCGGTGGGCGTGCTTCACAAGCTTCTACGTAGTCTTTTCTACTCCAGCACACACTCTACGTACTATTTAACATTCCCTAGAGTATCGGAGATAACGCGCCAAGGCTGTGAGATCTTTTCTTTTAACCGATAGCAGAATTTAACACAACAAAACAGCTTCCTCAACACACACACTGCTTTCTCTCATGGAATTCCATGAGCATGAACCAGTTTCAGCTGTCCCAAGAACACTGTCATGTCCCTATTATACCAGTTAACACTGCAGTTTTTTCCCCTTTAAAAGCTAGCTTTATTGAGGCATAATAAAGTACATAATTTGATGAATTTTGACCTGGGAAATCACTACCATAAGCAAGATAATATATGTTATTAAGTGCATGTAATTTACCTTTACACATTTATTATTTATATATTTCTGTTATAAATATACATATAGTGTGTGTGTATATATGTATGTATGTGTGTGTATGTGTGTGTGTGTGTGTGTGAGTACACAAACACATATTATTTATATTTCCCCTGTAAGTTTTCCCCACCCTGTAACCCAACCAGGCAACTACCAATGCTTGCTATCTCTAAAGGTTAGTTTACATTTATTAAAATTTAAGTAATTGAAATAGTATTTTACACCCCCGCCCCCATTTTTTCTTTTTTGGTCTGATTTCTTTCAGTTAGCATCTGACTCTTTTCTGGATCATTGTGGCTTAATACGAGTCCTGAAATTAATCCTTGTGACCTGTGTTAATAACAATTCACTACTTTTTATTGCTGAGTAAGGAAGAGCCTGTTGAGTGGTTGTGCCACAGTTTGATTGTCTGTTCACTTGTTGAAGGGCATTTGAGTTGTTTATCCTTTTGGGCCTTTATAAATAAATCTGCTACAGGTTGAACATCTCTAATCCAAACTTTTGAAATCCAAAATGCTCTAAAATCTGAAACACTTCAAGTTGCAAGCATTTTGGATAAGAGATGCCCAAGCCACACACATGACCTGTGGGTTGTTTTCCTTTCCATCTTTGTAGTAGCTGTTGAAGAACAAGAACTCTTAATTCTTCTCTACTTTAGCAACTTGTTCTTTAAATGCTTTGATGTTGCATCTAAGTCATCTTTGCATAATCCAAGGTTTAAAGGCTTTCTCCTGTGTTTTCTTCCAGAAGTTTTAGAGATCACATTTAGACTTATGACTAATTTTGAGTTAATTTTTGTGTGTGGTGTGAGATATGGATCAAACCTTGCATTTTTACATATAAACATCTAATTCTCCCAGAACTATTTGTGGAATAGACAAATGGTTTGTTCACTGAAGTGCCATGTAATTTTGCCAAAGCTCAGTTTTCCCCAAGTGCGTGTCTACCCACTGGCTTTTTATTCTGTTACGTTGATCTGTTGGTCCTCATACCATTGCCACATTGCCTGGATTATTGTGGCTTCACAGAAGTCTTGATCACAGTAGTGTTGATCCTCTAACTTCATGCATCCTTTTCCCCATAGTTTTGGCTACTGCAGGTTGTTTTACTTTAGAATCAGTTTTGTCAGCTAGTATAAAAAGACAGAGGTGATTATTTTGTAGAATTGCATTGAATTAATTTGAGGAAGTATGAAGAGTTGACAAGTAATGATGATGAACTGTAGCCTAGAGATGGATTGGAGAGAATAGTGTGTCGGTGGATGCAGAGTGGAGGTAGAGACGAGACTGCCTTCAAAGAGTGCTGATGGTGGAAATGAGTGAACCACCCTTGGGAGACCAGTCTAGTGTCTGTCACTAAATGCTTTCAGAAAAGCCCAGTGGAATGGCTGGGTGGATGATTCTAGGAGCAGCTCAGGAAATTATTTCAGGTCTAGATAACTAGCCACATTTTTCCTGAGAAAATCTGCAGTGGAGAAACCAGGTTCTGTGGAGAGCAGCCCTGGAGGAGGAAGAGTATGACCAGGTGACAATGAGGGGTTTAGGAGAGCCCACAGTCTGTAGGGTTGTCATACTGGCCACAGAGAGGGTGGTGGCATGCTCTAAGAACTGAGTTCTGTCAAACAATAAGACCTGCATGGATCTAGAGCACTGGGTCTCAATTCAGAGTGATTTTGCTCCCTGAGGTGGCGTTTGACAGTGTCTGGAAACATTTTAATTGTTTCAGTTTTGGGGGGTGTGTTAAGATTTTTTTAGTAGGGAGATGCCAGTGATCCTGCTTAACACCCTGCAACATATGGGAAACCTCCGCCCCACCCCAACAAAGAATTGCCCGCCCCATGTCAGTGGTGCCCAGGCTGAGAAGCCCTGGTCCAAAGAGGGAAGAGCACAAGCAAAGGTGGAATGAGCGTGAGCCTCACCAGCTGCTCTGAGATTCCGCGTGGTGCTGAGTCCAAGAGGAAAAAATAATGTTCTCTTTTCTGGGGAAAGTTACCTGAAAGTCCAGAAATTACTGTGAGACTCTCCTATGGCTATGTTTTCAGAGGATTCCTAAAAATGTTATCAAATAAAATTGGTTGAATAAAATAATATCTTGACTACAAATAAATGGAAGGAATTTGGAACATTTGAGAAAATGATTATTTGGTCACAACATTGTCCTTAGGTGGATTTATCAATTATCTGCTTTTGATTACCAGTGATAGAAAACCTAACCCAAAGTGACTGAATAAACAAAGGAAATTTACCAGCTGTATAACTAAAAAGCTCAGACTTCATGCAGCCAGGGAGTCAGGGCTGTCGTGGAGGACCTGAGCTCTCCTTCAACCCTCTACAGTTTTCCTTCGAGGGTGGTTTTTTGTTTTGTTTTGTTTTCTTTTTCTTTTTCTTTTCTTTTTTTTTTTTTTGGTACTGGGGTTGAACCCAAGGGGTGTTAACCACTGAGCAACATCCCTCCCCCTTTTTATTTTGTGGCAGGGTCTCTCTAAGTTGGTTAGGATCTTGCTAAGTTGATGAGGCTAGCCTTGAACTTGCAATCCTCCTGCTTCAGCCTCCAAGTCACTGAGATTACATTTCTTCCTGTCTTGTCCACCAATATCTACCAGCAGTTCCCAGGGTTACATTTTCTCTCGTTCACTCTCACCGGAAGATAATTTTTCTCCTTCCACCATTGTGGGTTTCTCTTTGATTGATTGGACCGTTTTAAATCCTGGTGTATCCATGAGTATGGCGATGTTTATAGCATTCCTCTCCCTAGCTCAGGCCTTTGCTGTCCAGTGCTGTAGCCGCTAGCCACACGTGGTTAATAAGCTCTTGCAATGTGACTAGTTCAAATTGAAGTAGGAAAATAGAATGGTGAAATATCTTTTTTTAAAGATATATTTATTATTTATTTATTCATTCATTCATTTAACATGATTTATTTTTCTTTTTTTTTTTAATTTTTTTATTTTTGAGCAACCTTACAAGATTTTAACAAAACAATATAAAATGTGTATAAGATGTGTATATATTCTGGACATTGCAACTGTCCCCAGGAGTGCCCCCCCCCCAATTACCCTCCCTAATCCCTCCCTTCCCTTTCCTGTTATAACTCTAAAAATAGTATTAAATTGTAAAGCATTACATCTTATCTGAATTTAACTCATGTTTCTAGACCAACTTTCTCATTGTCCAGGGTCTAGTCCCCACCTCCACAGATGAAATACCTTTTTTTTAATAATTCTTATATTAATTCCATATTGAAATGATAATGCTTTATATATATTGGATAAGATAAATACTATAAAAATTACATCTATCTATTTCTTTTAACAGTTTTTAAATGTGATTACCAGAAAATTTAAAACCATGTAAGTGGTTTGGAATTGTATTTCCTGTGGAGAGCAGTAGTTCAGAGCATTTAGAAGTCCTTGGAAATGGAGTATAGAATCCTACCTGAACCACATGTCTGATATACACGTGGGAGAAAGAGATAAAGTGGAAACCGGGCAAGTTATCCTAAATGAACCCAGGCTCTGTAGCGAGACTGGCATCAACAAAGAAGGAAATTGATTCATTTGCTACTGTTTTCCTTATGATAAAATATTACTACTGGAAATACTACTATCAGTACTCGAAACGCGACTACTTTACTATCACTAATTAAAGCTATTTTTTTTCTTGAATGAGATTTTGATAATTTTATAATTAATCATGTGCTCATAGTAACTAGTTAAAGAATGAAAATATACAGAGAGAAAGTAAATGATCCCCCACCCCTTCCAAACCATCTCCATTTGTAACCTCAGGTGGCCATTGCTCTGCCCAGTCTGCATTCTTTAGTTCCCTGCTTCGTGTCCATCCAGGAGTGTTCACATACATTGACTGGTTGCAGTCGTGGCTGTGACCTGTCTGAACACAAATGTCAAGCACTCACTCTTCAGTTTGCTTTTCTGACTTTATCAATCTTCCATGTGAATAGACACATATTTGTCCTATTCATCTTAATGGTTTTGTACTATTCTACATGACAGATTTTCCACATTTCACGTCACTATTTCTTTATTAATGGACATTCATATTGTTTTTAGTATCTCCCTTTCCTCTCCACCTCCCACCCCACAACAAGCAATGCGGAGATGAACATCTTTGTACCTATATCCTTACATACTGGTCCTTTTTTTCCCTATAGGATAGATTCCCAGAAGTGGAATTGCTTGGTCAAACGGTATGTGTATTTTTAATTTTAATAGATATTGCTAGCTTACTTTACCCACAAGAATAGCAAATCACCTTCACAAATAAGTGCCCATCTCTTACATTCTCACCAGCACTGGATGCCACTGCCCTGTTCAATTAATTTTATTATCTCTAATGATTATTTTAATTTCCATCTCCTTTACTAACACTGATACTGAATATATCTTCAATGGCCATTACCTATGAATTTCTCTTTTCTTCATTTCATGTTGATTTCCACAACCCATTTTTTTATTTTCAATTTCTAAGAGCTCTTATATTTTAGAAATATCAATCCTTTGTTATATGTGTGCAAATATATCTTTATGCTTTTTATGTCTGGCTTATGATCGTTTGCTAAATGAAACTTATTATTAATTGTTGTTTAATCAAACATTTCTATCTTTTCTTTTGGTATCATCTACTCCAAGGTCATATAAATATTATCTTAATTTTCCCCCAATTTTTAAAGAACGTTACATGATATGAGAGAGAATTTTTTTTCTTTTTTCTTTTTCTTTCCTAGATGGATTACCAGTTACTTAAGTCTTAGTTATTAGAAGAACCTTTGTTTTTCCTGGGATTGACATAACCTTTGTGTCATGTACAGATGCCATGTGTATGTGTGTCTATTTCTGGACTGTCTGTTCTCATCTCTATCTGTCTATTTCGGTGCCAACACCGTTCTGTTTTGAATGTGGTGACTTTCTAGTGACTTGTAATTTCTGGTAAGTTCTCCTTCACTAGCCTTATTTTCATACTTTACATGACTGTTTTTAGTCATTTATTTTTCTGTATTCTAGTTAAATTCTAATATTTAAAATTGCAGTAGTTCTATCATAAATGATTTTAATATGAAATGCAGTATAACACAGCGAGTAAAGGAAACAAAAATTAATATTTCTCAGTATGGGGACTTCTTTACCTGATGTTAATAACTGGAAAACTATTTACTGATCAACTAAGGGTTATTTCTTCTGTCAATTTTAATTATTCAAATGTAATCTTACTTCATCTCTATGATAATTGTATAATTACTCCAAAAATAAGAAGTGGGATTATAGACATGATATTTTAATCTATTCAAGAGTTGAATCATTGCATTAAAGCTTAAGTGGTTAAAGATTTCAGTGACTACACCTTTATAAATAATTTGTATTTAACATACCAAAGTTAAAGATTTCAGTGACTACACCTTTATAAATAATTTGTATTTAACATACCAAAGTGAAATATACACATGTCTGGATTGGTGTAAATATAATGTGAACAAAGAACTCCCACTAAAGTGCATAATAAACTAAGTGTTTTGAAATCTTTTATGATTTGATTATTTTTAAGCTGTGTTGAATATTATCTGGACTTCAAAAATTTTCACATTTGAAGTTTTAGAGATAGTTGTCTAATATTCAAGATTTTTTAATAATTCTCAACTTTTAATTTGTATTAATATGATATTAATTTACTTGCATTTACTGACATATTTAATTGCCTTTTGGAATCTTTGCTAGGTATAATATTAAGGTGGTAAATACCTTGTGTGTGTTTTCATTGGAGGTTAACATTAAAATTGCCTCTGATTAAAAATAATGGTGATATTAGCTTACAGATGAACACACATACAAAGATGTGGTCTAGATCTTTTGCCTCTTTTTATCTTTTATTTTTTTGCTGGAATTAAAACCCAGAGCCTTACTCATGAGACAAGTGCTCTAATACTGAAATGTAATCCCAGCTCAAAATCTGTATTTTGCTTATGGAAATAAAGGGATATCCCCATGTAGAGCCTACCTATATTTTTACCTGATTAAGTAGAAAAGCTCAAAAATGAAAGGGTGAAATAATTAATATATTATAACTAATATTGAATAACACATATGGATAACATACAATTATGTGTTAAAAATTGAGATTCCTTTTCTCAGAGGAGTTAGAATCAGCACATTATAATGACACAGCAAAATCAATGTTCATAGCAGCTGAATTTACTATAGCTAAATTATGGAATCAACCCAGATGTCCCCCACTGGATGAATGGACCCAAAGCTGTGGTTTATATATATAATGGAGTTCTACTCAGCTATTAGAAACAATGATATTATGGCCTTTGAGAATAAATGGATGGCAATGGAAGAAATCATGTTGAGTGAAGTTAGCCAAACCCAGAGAGTCAGGGTCCAATGTTTTCTTTCATCTGTGGAAGCCAGAGCCAAACCCAGGCTTAGGTGAAAGGTAGTCAACCTCATATATTGGACCCACCAAGGACATAACAGCACATAGTCTAGGGGAACCATAGATATATAGGGGGCAAGGGAAGGGGAGAGGTGGAGAATAGGAGAGGGAACAAAGATATGGAGGGATCTAGGGAGACAATCAACAATGTAGCATAATTTTTACTGCCCCCCCAGAAGTCAAATAATATTTATGCAGTCATTTAATTCTGGAAAAATCACAATCTTATACATATGTGTTTATGGACATTTATATTTGGTATAGGGGTATAATATAGAAGAATCAAGAAACTGGGGTGTGGTAGTATAATTGAAGTAATTAGAT
>PVKS010051095.1:0-11286 GCA_004027875.1 Aplodontia rufa | reverse complement strand
ATCTGGGCCATTCCTCGTCCCTCTCCTGTCTCTTAATGGAAGAAAGGATGGTCACAATCAGAAGATATCATTTCTTCTCCACTCCTTATCTTTTTCAATATTGTTAATATTCATCTTAAGTTCTTTTCCAACATATCCTTCAAATTGTATGTGTTCAAATCTTAATTTCCAAATTCATATGCTAATGGTATTTGGAGGTAATTAGGAAAGAGGAGAACATGATGGTGGAGGTGCCACGATGACAGGAGTGGCTTGTATGAAGGGGACAGTAAACTTGTTCTGCCCCTCCATGCATGAACTCTGCTATATAATGTTGCAGCAAGAAGGACCTTATGACAGGCCAGCAGGTACTGGAACCACGCTTTTGGACTTTCCAGCCTCTAACATTGTGAGCCAAATAAACCTCTATTCCTTTTGAACTACTCAGCCTCAGGTATTTTGTTATATAGTAAAAGAAAACTACCTAAGACAATCTACTCTCTCTAATCTTTGTCAATTCTCCCACCGTCCAGTGATTTGCTTCCTCCCAGGATTGGTTATTTTTGCTGTTAGCTGCAGAGGTTGTTCCAGAGGCCTTAGGCACCCTGGATCACATACTCCATAGTATGGTTTGGGGTTGCTATAAGTCAGAACCCTATAGATTTCAATGTTTCAGACCATTTTTTATGTTGTTGTATCACTCTTGGGTTTCTGAACTACCCAGAGTAGAAATTCGATCCCATACCTGAGCATGAGCTGAAGCTAAGTCTTTGATGGCTCACAAATAACTTTTAATCTCATGCCTCAGGGAGAAGGTCAGATTCATGAAACTTGTCCAGGACACTGGACAGAGGTGTTCTGCTCCCCATCTTGATACAGGGTGGCCCTTGATGATCCCTATTTGTTCAGAAGAATCAGTTCCAGCACTCCTCATGTTTCTTGGTCCTGACTTCTTACATTGTGCTGAACCAAATCTCAGCCTCTTGGGCCTGTTTCTGAGACTGACATCCTGTGAGTCATCTGACTTTGGTTTATCACTGTGGTTTTGAGTTCTTACTTTCTTTCTGGCTCCTGAAAAATTCTCTTTCTTCTTTTTGTTCTCAGCTTACAATTGTTTTTTGTTATTTATATTTTTATTCAGCATTTTTATGTCTTTGGAGTGGGATAGAGGTGTCCTCTGTATCAACTCAGTCTATTTTACTGATTGGAAATTTCCCATTATTGAATGTATAGTATTTTTATTCTATTTTGAATGTTCTGGTAACCTGTTAACTTTTCTGAACATTTTGTTATTCTAACCTCTCAGTTACACTAACAAAATCACACACACATATACCACATAGAGATGGATACATATATACATATGTATATGTATATATATGTCCATAAATACTGTGAAAGAAAAATATGTGAGTAATGTGTTGCCTCATTAAGAAATAACTTACTTAATCACTATTGTGGTTAAGTAGATATTAATTCGGAAACCACACTAGCCCAGAAAATGATGGAGAATATATTTAAGCTCAGAATTTACAAGAAGGTTCTTGGAGAGGTTGAAAGCACATTTTGCAGAGAGCCTAAGGGTTGAAAGTTACATTGACTCTTGAGCAATGAAACTTCGGCAAAGGATATGTTTTAATGAGGCCTCTTTTTTTCTTTTTCCCTGAGAGAGAAGACTGGAGTTCTACTTGCTGTATATAAAACCCCCTATAACCTCTTAACAGGTGTTCCAAGAATAAAGAAAGCTACTGTTCTGCTCTGCTGTCCTCTGAGACGTCTTTCATGTCCCACAGTTCAGATCCAAACATATGTGTACTGGAGGGGATTGCACAGTTAAATTGGTCCTTTTCTCCAGCTTCAGAATCAGAAAAGAAAGTAGATCCCCATTTTGGATTTGGAAGCAAGTGGCTTTGAAAATATATTTTATTATATCTTGTCCTTGTCCTTTCTACGACTCATGGTCTCAGAAGGAAGATTTTAATGTTTCATATTCATGTCATCTATATTTATATTTAAGTTAACTTTATTTTTAAAAGGTTGATCCCAGTGAAAAACATTCTTTAGTGGACTTTCTAGAAATACAGTGCAAATGAATGGGAAGGAACAGAAAGCTTCAGCTCTCTGGAACAGACTATTTCCTAACAGAACTGAAACCATGTGTCTATTGCAAGCATTTTTGAAAAAAGTCACATCTCGTTTTGACTCATGTTGAGTTTTAAGGTCATTGGGAGGAAAAGGAAGGCTAAAATAACTGTCTCAACCTGATTCTTGACCTGCAAAGAATTTCTCTTAAGATGCAGGAAATGAGATTATCATCTTTTTGGAGAGGTCAACACTAGGGGAAGGGTTAGAAGAGCGTGTGGCAATTAAAATAAAAACAAAATAAAAGCATAACACACCCCTTCTTCTGCCTAACACCTCATAAAAGTAAAATCCCAACCCAAACAATGAAAACCCAAGAGCTCTAAACAAAACCTAGCATGCTGAAAGATCCCAATAAAAATATGTGGTACTATATATTTTAAAAAAGCATCAGGATGTTTTGAAAGCTGTGGAACATCTGGCCAGGTGGGGAAAGAGTATAAAAATGTAGAAAGAGTAAGGTTCTATTGTAATCATATTTTCCTAAATTTCTGGAAAAATCCTTAAGGGCAGGGCAGGATTCCACTCCCTGTATTTAGGCAGCTTGGTGGGTTTTATTTTCAGGTCTCATCAGTGAGTCTGCCACACACTAAGGCCTTATTTTAAAGCATGTTTGGCATCCTTGAATTATAAAATCGAAGCCAAGTTTGTTCAGGGCTCTGTACTGTAGGGTGTGGTGTTTGTGTCTAGTTTGCATCTGCACTTTTACCAGCACAGTTTTCTCCAATGAGCTGGTGTGTGTGCAAGGAGTCTGAGTAGCCATCCCTCTTCATTTCATGATGTCAGTTCGTTGTAAAGAAAGATGGCAACTAATGGCTTAGGTCAAAATCATGGCCAAAGTGATATTGTGGAGATGCATGTAGCCACATTCTAACTATTCAATGACACTGAAATGACTTGCTAAAGACTCACCACCTTGAGAAGAAAAAGTCCAGGTTTTTCCAGTTTCAGAGGGTTCTTCTTTAAAAGTGCAAAATTTTCTATGTACCAATTCGTGTGCAAAGTTATTATCAGGTACATATTCTTTTTCTTCTCCCCATCAAAAATTCATTTTCTTGTTAAATTATCACACCAAAAATATAAATAAAAGGCTCTATTTTGAGGAGCATGTGGGTACTGATTCTATCTCTATTACAGTCCTCTTCTCCACCATTCCTCAGGCCAGAGTTTGGTATTTCCTTTTCTCTACTCTAATTTTTCTCCACACCCCTGCCAATAATAGACTCATATGTTGCCATAATAGAAGTGCATTCCATTTATATGTGATGGAGTACCCCATGTGACCTAATTTTTCCAGGTAGAGATTTTTGTTGTCTTATCAAAACCAACGTGGTTCCTCTCGTAACCCGAGCAAATCCGAAAGCAATCAGAATGGAACACATGATTTCCGGAATTCTTACCATTCCCAATTCTTTCTATTGGGTGAATTGGATTTTTTTTTCTTTTTTCAAGTTGTTTTATTTACCATGCCAACTTTTAAAAGCTCACTAAAGTTAACTGGACAATAAACTATGAAGAAATTGCTTTATAAAATGAGGTAAAGCCCCAAATGCCACATTCTGCGGAGAACCCACAATTCAGTTTTATTCAGAGCAAATGTAACAGAAAGTTTCGATCATATATGAAGGAACTCAGTCACAGATTTGAACTCTGTGGTTAAACTTCGTGTCCAATGAGGACAATGCTGTGAACGCAGTTGATTTGCTGCTGTGCTTATCTGCTAGCCGTCTAGCATCAATAACTATGAACAGAGCAATGAAACTTGTTATTCGGAACAGTCCTTAGAGAGTGCAGTGAAACATAACATTTCACTTTTCTTACCACTGGTTCTTTTTGTATGCATGGTGTTCCTCCTCGACAGCAAAGGCATTTTGATATTGAAATGATATTGATATTGAAATGATTTGATATTGATCTTGCAAATGTCTTCAGAAGTTTTCCCTTTCATAACTGTCAACAGACTTGCATGCAACAGTAAGCCTATAATGTCTAAGTAATTTGCAGCCAGAATAAGTTCAAAAAGTGTTCCTTGGTCAACTTTCAGGAATTCTTGGTTCCTAACAGGGATGTCATCTGTTCATTTTTCTTTGTTCTTATCATTCTCAGGAGGAGGAGGTCATTCTTGTGGTGGCTGCAGCACTGAATGACCTTTCAAAATGTTGCTGCATTAACATTGGTAATAAGAGTTGTCGTATGCATTGTAGAATGTTTAGCAGCATCCCTGGCCTCTAGATGCCCGTAGCAACTCCTGTTCCACTGAGAAAGTTATCAGATTCAAGATGGAGCCAGGGAAGGCCTCCAAAGAGGAACCAGTCATTGTTTCCTTCTCCATCCATTCCCAAATCTTCCAACAATACAGTCACAGACTGGAAATTTATGTATCAACCTCAAATATCTCTCCTTCAGACCTCTGCATCTTGATTGAAGGCTGGGTATTCAGCCTCAGGGAGATGGACTGGAGGCTGAGGGATGGGGCAGGGCTACTCTAGGGGAAGAGAAAGGCAGGGGACAAGGCTACTCTAGAGTTTTAAGATAAAATACATGCATTCTTAATGTGGAAAGGAGCTATGGAGATAAGGTAATCTTACCTTTAGCAATAAATAATGAAAAACTGAGGTCCAGAGAAATTGAGTTTAGAACCAAGAAGTCAAATTATTGCTTTTACAAATTCTCTTAGATTCTGAGTTTGATTTGTGAATGCCAAAGGATAATAATTACTGTGAGACAAAGGAAATTATAAATTGCAGTGACCCATAATCTCTGGGCATCCCAATATTCCACAGGTGTTTAAGGGTATCATCTCCAGAGCTAATAGACAGAATGATTATCTATTTAGTAACCTTCTAGCATTCCTCTTTGGAAAGAATTATGCATTCTTTTCAAAAAAGAAAAAAATGCAAAAATGCAAAAATGCAAAAAGGCATTTATTCAGCAATTAGTTTCTAGATTTAGTAAGCTTAATAAGATTCATCTTTATAATCCTGGCTCCATAACTCTTTCCCCCACAGTTCAAATCTTAAATGTGTAGAGTTTCGGATCTTTTGGTCATAGATATCTGAGGCTAAAAGGAGTGGGATAGGGTTCAAAACTTCTAATAAAGTGTCCAAGTTTTGTTATGGAATGATGTAATAATAATCTCGATATTGGGACTAGGCAATCTGTCAGGATTATTGGCTTTTCTCGGTGACTAAACACGGTAAGATTTTCTCCAGAATGGCAAATATTGACAAATCTGGATATTCACCATTTATGAAAGCTCTTTGTAAAGAAAGAAGTAATTTTTCAAAACATTTTGTGTAAAAAAGAAAAATCTCAAGTGATCTTCAATGTGTTAGTTTCTAATTTCACTGGTCCTCAATCAGGGGCAAACTTTCCCTCCAGGGGACATTTGGCAATGTCCGGGGACATTTTGGGTGGTTGTTATTAGTGTCAAAGTCAAACAAGATTACAGAGATGACTCTCCATGCAAAATAAAGATAGGACGGCAATCCAGGACACACACACACAAGCCAGGGTGACCGCTGGTATTTCTGAGAGCAGAGGAAAATTGAGGTTTATTGGGGAAAGAGATGCTCATTGGCACTTTTGATATTATGAGAGGGATGGTGAGAGGCTCCAGTTTAGTAGGTAGAGTAGTCTTACAGTCAAAGAAGTCTGTTTCTTTGGATTGGGCAAGTGTTCTTGTATAAGTGACAAGTGGTCGAAAACTCTTTGTATGACCCGTGTAGTAAGCTGTCATTTGGAAATTTTTCCAGTGAAAGTTTCTGTAATTATTCAAATAGTACACAAGAACTCTCCCTTTCTGCCTTCCCGGGCTTTGTTGTGTCAGGGTTTGATGCGGTGACACCATGCTGAACAGGACAACTTTCTCATCGGGGTGGGAGGTGTTACTGGCATCTGGAAGATAAAGTCCAGATTTGCTGCTCAACATCCTACAGTGCACAGGATAACATTCTCCCCAGTACAGATTTATCTGGATTAAATGCCTATATTTCTGAAAAACTTTAAAATTTTAACAGTTTATATGATTTATAATAGCCTGGCAACCCTAATTTAGACACCATGACGTGGTTGAAAGTTAGCACTTGCCAAGTCCATCTCTCCATTCCCAGCACTTTCTTTCTTTCCCTTCCCCCTCTTCCCTTCCTTCCTTCCTTCCTTCCTCCTTCTTTCTTTCTTTCTTTTGAGACAGGTTCTTGCTAAGTTGCTTAGGACCTCACTAAGTTGCTGAGGCTGGCTTTGAACTTGTGATCCTCCTGCCTTAGCCTCCTGAATTGCTGGGATTACAGGTGTGAGCCACCTCATCTGGTTCTCCAATGTTCTTGAAAGCATACTTTTTCAGATCAGAAAGGGGAATGCTAATCAAGTCTTCTAGCACCTCCTGACTTTTCAAAATATCTTGCTCCGAGCTCAGAAACCCTCCCAGCATTTTATAAATGTTGAAATTGTGCACACTAGGCAACTGCAAAATACATGCATAAGAATAATAAAAAAGCAGAAGAAAATGCCTGAACTCTTAAACCCTTCACTCACCCCTATAAATACACCAGAGTCAGCCTGCACTATCACTAGCCTTTTAATCATTAAAAACAAGTAAACAAGGGCAAGAAGGAAACAGACTCCATTCTCCTCCTTGTCTTGAGCCTGTAAAACTATAGTACATTTGGGATGAGCTGTTCTGCATTTTATGACCACTTTAGTTTACTATAGAAGGGGAACATCAAGCATCTTTATCTAATTTATGAAGTTGTATACTGTTCAGGTTTGATTGTTGATTAGAGCATATTTGCCCTTACCCACATATTTGAATAGAGAAGGAACAGACTTCTTTGCCTCCTTGCTGTATTCTGACATGTCCATTTGTAATTGTTAAGTTAGTACAAATTTTGTGGTCTGCACTGTTCTTATTTCCATAGTAACCATATAGTTCTACAGCTTCTATAAAAGGTGATCTACTTCTTTCCCGGTAAATTGGAATTTCTTGCCAGTGTACTCTGGCTTCTTTTCTTTCCTTCCTCCTGTTTGGAAATGAGAAGAAATATAAGGTCGAGAGGATGCTACCCATGTTTGACCCATATGAAAGGTGTGTGGTGTTGTACTTTGATGTGAAATGTCCCCCAAAGGTCCATGTGTTGAAGGATTAGTCCCCAGCCTATGGTGCTATGGAAGAGATGGTGGAATCTTGAATAGGTGAGTCATAATAGAAGGAAGTTAGATCATTGTGGGCATGCCCTCGGATGGATATTGGACTCTGGCACCTCCTCTTCCATTCTCTTTGCTTCCTCGCCATGAAGTGAGCAGATTCCTCCACCGTGCATTCCCAACTGTGATGTGCTGCCTTGCCATAGTTCCAAAAGCAATGGGGCTAACCAACCATGAACCTCCAAAACTGTGCGCCAAAATAAAACTTTCCTCTTTTTAAGTTGATTATCTTAGGTATTTTGTTACAGTAATAGAAAGCTAGCTAATACCTATGGATTCTTTGTTTTATGTTGTTCTTCTTCAAGATTATTTTTTAATCTGTATGGTGTAATAAGCTACATAGAACATCCAGATGTTCAACCCCTTCAGTACAATCAACATTATCAGTTATAATCCTGATGTCTATGATGTTCCAGCAGTGTGTTGAATTTTCCCTTATATTGTTTAATTTTAAAAACAACCCCATGATTCAAATGACATTGCTATCACCATTTTTACAGATGAGGAAATTAGGCAGTTATGGATTAGGCATGAGGTGTCCTCCAAAAGCTCATGTGTGAGATAAAGTAAGAATTTTCATAGGTGAAGTGATTGAATTATGAGAGGTGTGACCCAATCAGTGGCTTCATCCACTCATGTGGATTAACTAGGCGGTAACTGTAGACAGGTAGCATGTGACTGGAGGAAGAAGGTCACTGGGGCTATGCCTTTGGAGTTTATATTTTGTCCCTGGTGAGTAGAGCTCTCTCTGTTTCCTGTTGCCATGTCCTGAGCTACCTTCTTCTGCCGCACCCTTCTGCCATGCTATTCTGCCTGACCTTGTGCCCAGAGCTGCAGATTTGACTGATCTGGACTGAATCTCTGACACCATGAACCAAAATAAACTTTTCCTCCTTTATTTTGTCAGGTCTTTTGGTTACAGCAGCAGCAGCAGCAACAACAACCACAACAAAGGTCTGACAAAAACATAAACCCTAGACGGGTAATGAAATAAAACCCATGTCATTAGGTTACTGACAGGTACTGGTGGGACTAGAATCCAGTCCTGAAGCTAGACTTTCACTGTGAACCAAATATAGCAAATGAAGGGATTGTAGATTACCAGCACTGATCCTGTATGGGTTAGCAATGGTTATTGGAAAATTCTCTTGGATGCAAGCAGCTCTAGAACTTCCTTGAGATCACTGAACAGATCTTGCATTTTACAAATGAGGAAGAGGAAATTTTTCTTAAATCAGGCTTCCTTCTAGAAAGAAAAGGAGCTTGATTAGCCTGGCCAAGAGCTTCTAAGCAGTCAATCAGGATTTGAGCAAGTAGATTCTACACTTTTTTTTAAAAGAACAGTGAGAGAGAGAGAGAGAATCAATTTTTATTGAGTTTTTCACATGGCTTTTGTTGCTCTGACACTTAGTTGTGTGGATGGTGCTAGGGTATGAACCTGTGTACTTGCACATGCTGGGCAAGCGCTGTAACAGACAAGCCACGGCTCCAGCCCCAGATTCTACACTTTTAATCAGAGGCTAACTTACTTTGGTTGAAATACAGCAAAACTGACTTTCCCATCTTGGGCTGGCAGACTTCAGTTGAAGGTGCCAGATTGTCTATTTTCCCAATGTCTTGAGGTTTCCTCTTTGTCTCATCAAGTGCCAGGTTCAGTCTTTGCTCTCATTTGCACCTGTCTTTCCATCGTGTGGCATTGTTGATCCTGAACATCCTTCAGTTTCTTCCTTTCTGTGCCCTGTCCCTTTGACTTTCATTGACAGTTCTTCCATCTTTCTCCATCAGTCTTCCCTAGCCAAAGTTACGTTATCATACTATATACTTTTTTTCTGTTAAAAAAGCCCCCAAATTTCTGATTCCTTAGACTTATCCACTTTCCTAATCTCCTAATCCTACATTTACAGCTCACTATGAGAAATTTATCTAGAAGTTCTCAAGCATCTTTTTGGAAGTGGTTACTGGGTTTTGAACCCAGAGGGACTTGACCACTGAGCCACATTCCCAGCTCTTCTTGTATTTTATTTTGAGACGTGGACTCACTAAGTTACTTAGGTCCTTGCTAAATTGCCGAGAGTGGCCTTGACCTTGCCATACCCCTCCTTCTTTAGCCTCCTGAGTTGCTTGCATTACAGGCATTGCAATGGTGCCATCTCAAACATCTTTAATTCAGCACGTTCAAGACAGAAATCACCTTTCCACCAAAATCAGCTTCTCCTTTGGATTCCCCACCTCTGTAATATCTCCATGTTTTGAAATTCTCCAGGTTCAGAAGACCCAATAACATCGGCCAGAAAACTCCTAGAGCTCATAGGTGGTTTTAGCAAAGTAGCCGGATACAAGATCAATTCCAGCAAATGGCTAGCATTTCTTTACACCAGCAACAAATCCGCAGAAGAAGAGATCAGGAAATCTCTCCCATTCACCATCACTTCCAAAAGAATGAAATACTTGGGCATTAACCTTACAAAGGATATTAAAGACCTATTCAAAGAAAATTATCAAACACTAAAAAAAGAAATTTATAGAAGACCTGAGCAAATGGAAAAACATTCCATGCTCATGGTTAGGCAGAATCAATATAATAAAGATGGCCGGCCATTCTACCCAAAGCCCTTTACAGATTCAATGCAATCCCCATCAAGATACCCATGGCATTTTTCAGAGATATAGAAAAAGCAATTTTCAAGTTCATATGGAACAACAGGAGACCCAGACTAGCCAAAACATTACTCTATAGAAAGGAAGAAATAGGGGGTATATCAATCCCTGACCTGAAATTATATTACAGAGCTGTAGTAGCAAAAACAGCATGGTATTGATATCAGAACAGAACCGAAGACCAGTGGAACTGAATAGAAGATCCTGAGACAAACCCCCATATCTTTAACTATTTGATCTTTGATAAAGGGGGCAAAAGTATAGTGTGGAAGAAAGATAGCCTATTCAACAAATGGTGTTGGACAAGCTGGACAGCCATTTGTAGACAACTGAAGCTGGATCCTTATCTTTCGCCCTGCACAAAAATTAAATCAAAATGGATCAAAGACCTGGATATTAAGCCTACAACTTTAAATTTGCTAGAAAAAGAAGTCGGGTCAACACTACACCTTATAGGAGTCGGCAGATTCTTCCTGAACAAAACTCCCAGGGCACATGCTGTAAAATCAAAATTAAATGAATGGGATGCAATTAAACTAAAAAGCTTCTGCACAGCTAAAGATCTAGTCAAGAGCATCAAGAGAGAACCTACAGAATGGGAGAAAATTTTTGCCTGCTACACCTTGGACAGAGTGCTAATATCCAGAATATATAGGGAACTAAAGAAACTAAAGTCCAAACTTGCAAATAATTCAATAGATAAATGGGCTAAAGATCTCAAAAGGAACTTCTCTCCAGTGGAAGTCCAGAAAGCCCATAAATATATGAGAAAATGCTCTACATCATCAGTTATAAGGGAAATGCAAATCAAAACTTCAATGAGATACCACCTCACTCCTGTTAGAGTGGCAAAAATGAAAAACACAAACAACGACAGATGCTGGAGGGGCTATGGGAAAAGAGGAACACTGTTACACTGCTGGTGGGACTGCAAACTGGTTCAGCCACTATGGGAAGCAGAGTGGAGAATCCTCAAAAAATTAAGGATGGAACCACCTTATGACCCAGCTATCCCACTCCTGGGAATTTTCCCAAAAGACTTAGAATCGGCATATTATAGCGATGAGGCTTCATCAGTGTTTATAGCAGCTCAATTTACTATAGCTAGATTATGGAACCAACCCAGATGCCCCTCACTTGATGAGTGGATACAAAAGCTTTGGTACATATATACTCATATATACTTTGGAATACTACTCGGCCATTAGAGAGGATGATATTATGGTTTTCGAAATCAAATGGATGGAGATGGACAGAATTATGCTTAGTGAAGTCTCCCAAGCTCTGAGACTCAAGGGCCGAATG
>PVKS010051094.1:0-11285 GCA_004027875.1 Aplodontia rufa | reverse complement strand
GAGAAGAAGAAGAAGAAGGAGAAGAAGAAGAAGAAGGAGAAGAAGAAGAAGAAGAAATGTGAAAATCCGTGGCAAGAGAAACATACAAATAGGTTGGAAATGGCAGCCTAAAGGAAATGGAAATCATGTACAAAATGAAAAGGATAGAACATTTTGTTTTTTTAGTTTATTTATTTATTTAGTACTGGGGAACAAACCTGAGGGGCTTAACCTCTGAGCCACATTCCCAGCCCTTTTTATGTGTTATTTTGAGACAGACTATATATGCAGTGAAGTGTCAGAGCAAAATAAGCCACATGAAAAAACAAATAAAAATTATTCTCTTTAAAAACAAAAACCAAGATTATGGGGGCTGGAATGGTTGCTCTGCGGTTATGGTGCTTGCCTGGCATGTGCAAGGACACAGGTTTGAACCCCAGCACCATGTACACAACAAAGTCTTGGAGCAACAAAAGCCACCTGAAAGAGATGGGTTTGAACCCCGGCACTATGTAAGCAATGAAGTGTTGGAGCACTGAAACTGCTGAGCCACTGCTCCAGTCCCCCTCTTTAAAAACAAAAACAAAAAACAAGATTATAGGGGGCTGGAATGGTTGCTTTTTCTTTTCTTTTTCTTTTTTAAAGAGAGAGAGAGAAGAGAGAATCAACTTTATTCATTCTTCCTCTGGCCTTTGCTTCTCTGACACTTAGTTGTGTACGTGGTGCTGGGGTTTGAGCCCGGGTCCTCATGCATGCCAGACAAGTATTCCAACCGCTGAGCCCCTGCTCCAGCCCCTGCACCTCTCTCTTTAAAAAAAAAAAAAGAAGAAGATTATGGGGGCTGGAACAGTGGCTCAGAGGTTGGAGTGCTTGCCTGGCATGCAAGAGGACCCGGGCTCAAATCCCAGCACCACGGACACAACTAAGTGAATGAGATACATAGGCCAGATGGAAAAAGAAATAAAATTGTTTCTGTCTCTACTATATTAAAAAAGAAAAAGTCTCATGGAACTGTAACAAAGAAGTCAATGCTGGATAGATCTCTGTTCTGAAATAAAAGCAAAGCTTGATTCTATTCACAAGGCCAACTTCTATAAGCATCCGAGTGCCAAAGCAAGCTATGCATTTTAGATGAACCATCCTGACATGTTTGACACTAACAGAAGAAGACGCTCCAAGACTATTCCCACTGCATAAATTAGTTTATGAGAGCAAGATCAAAGTTTTCTGACTAGTGAGGTAAGTGCAAAGTCATCAACTGTTATGATTATCAGAGCTGCCAACACTGACTTCCTACAGCATCCTACCATGTTATACAGCATCTTCCTGTGCCCTCAAAGACTGTGAATTTCAAGATTATTTGTAGAACAATGGCACTGGAAAGAAAAATAAAAATAAAGAAGATAAGGGGCTGGAGCAGTAGCTCGGTGGTTACAACGCTTGCCTCGCATGCCCAAGTACACTGGTTTAAACCCCAGCACCCACGTACACAACTAAGTATCGGAGCAACAAAAGCCATGTGAAAAATCTCAATAAAAATTGATTCTCTCTGTCTCTGTCTCTCTCTCTTGTCTCTCTCTGTCCTTCTCTCTAAAAAAATAAATAGATAAAAATATAAAGAAGATAAAACCTAAATCTCTCTAAATCTCTGAGTGGAATGACTTAATAAAAAAACGAAACTGCCTTGGAAGTTGTGAGGAAGCAAAAAGAAAAACAGAAGAAAAAAAGGACTACAAAAGAGATTCAGAAGTTGGTAGAAAACAGAAAAAACTGGAGATGGAGTTAGCTCTAAAACCTTCATTTGTAAGTGTCCAGACAGATAATGAAACTTTCTATGTTTCTATTCATTAGTATTAAATTAATATTTCTTGGTTTTACAAAGTCAAACACTTACATTTGGCTTCCGCAAGCAGGTGAATCTTCAAGAAAAGGGATGTGATTTGCTGATCCAGGATTACGTGGAGTGCTTGTGTGAATATCTGAAGTATCGTGTGTTAATCTCTGATTAGAGTCTTGGGGTGGTGTAGCAAAACTAGTCACAGAAGAATTATTAGATCCATTGCCTTTGCTCCCGTTACACGGCTGGTTGAGCACTGAAACTTCATTCCCAAGGCTATCCATTCCAATATTTAATTCTCCAAGCTTTTGAATGGACCTATAAAATTAAACAATGCAAGTAGTTTTAAATTACAATCCTAATGTACCAAATATTAGAAGAAAGTAAATATATGAACATATAATCTATGGCAAATATAACGTTAAAATTACTATCTATTTTAAGACAACTAAGACACTAAAAGAAGACCCAAATTTTCCCATAGTATCACACTGGAAAGGAGACTAGCATGATGGGTATAATAGACTCTTTAAAAACACCTTTTGCCATTGAAGCAGAAAACAAATGTTTCTTTCTCAGTATAACTTTGGTTTAATTTTCAATTTAAAACTTAATTTGGTACATTGCTGAATTGTATGCATCTAGAAATATGTGACAACTAATCCCCAACATTATGTAAAACTATAATGCACTAATAAAAATAAATTTTTTAAAAAAACTTAATTGGGGTCAGGCATGGTGGCACACATCCATAATCCCAGCAACTAGGAAGTCTGAGAGGCGGATTACAAGTTTGAGGCCAGCCTCAGCAATTCAGTGAGTTCCTAGGAAATTTAGTGAGACCCTGACTCAAAATAAAAATTAACAAGGGCTGGGGATGGGGCTAGAGCAGAGGCTCAGTGGTTACGGTGCTTGCCTGGCATGCATGAGGACATGAGTTTGAACCCCAGCACCATGTACACATTGAAGTATTGGAGCAACAAAAGCCACATGAAAAACTAAATAAAATTGATTCTCTCTCTGTGTCTCTGTTCCTCTCTCTTAAAAAAAAAAGAAAG
The DNA here is from genome assembly GCA_004027875.1 of Aplodontia rufa. NCBI lineage: Eukaryota > Metazoa > Chordata > Mammalia > Rodentia > Aplodontiidae > Aplodontia > Aplodontia rufa. The sequence goes on along the minus strand of PVKS010051094.1, from coordinate 8,411 downwards.
AAGAAAAACAAAGGGCTAGGGGATATAGCTCAGGGTAAAGAACCCCTCGTTTAATCTCCAGTACAAAAACAAACAAAGAAGCAGTCAGTATTATTAAAGGAATTAGCTACCTTTATTAAATGTTTACCAGTTACAAATTTTAATTAGGCAGCATTTCTCAAATGTATTTTCTGTGAAACATTAATCCTGTGAAATCCTCCCCATAAAAAAGGTTCTGAGATTAAAAAAAAAAAATTGGGGTGAAAATGCTCAGTTAAGTATAAAATGCCTTTAAAATGCTCATATATTGTTTTGACTCTCTTCAAGTAGGATAAGATGAGGAAAGGACAGAATATACCTACAGTAAGTGCCAAATTAGTGATGTCAATTATCAGAATAATGAAAACAAAAGATCAAGAATTACAAAGTAATGGTACAGTAATAATAAAAATTCTATCATGTAGCAGGTGCAGTAGCACAAGCCTGTGTCCAAGCTACTCAGGGGGCTGAGGAATTAGAAATCCATTGGGCCCAGAAGTCTGGGCTCAGCCTAAGCAATATAGCAAGACACTGTCTCAAAAAAATTCTTAATCTTATCATGCAATAATTGATATTTAAATAAGATCTATTACATAACAATTCTTGTCCTTTTTCTATGCTCAGAAGAAGCAAAATTTAAATTTGCAAATGATCCGTTACTAGAGTGATATAGGAGGCTGGAGTGGTTGCTCAGCAGTAATGGCTCTTGCCTGGCATGCACATGGATGCGGGTTCAAACCCCAGCACCACAGATGCAACACAACAAAATGTCAGAGCAATCAAAGTCGTATGAAAAACTAAATAAAGTTGATTCTCTCTCCCTCCCTCTCCCTCTCTTTCTCTCTCCTACTGTCTCTCTCTTTAAAACAAATATAGAAGAGCCCAGTGTGGCAGAGCACGCCTGTAATGCCAGCAGTTCAGGAGGCTGAGGCAGGAGGTTTGCAAGAGCAAAGCCAGCCTCAACAACTTAGGAAGGCCCCAAGCAATTTAGTGAGACCCTGTCTCAAAATAAAATACAAAAAGGGCTGGGAATATGGCTCGTGGTTAGGCACCTTGGTTTCAATCCCTGGTACCAGGGGGAAAAAATGATATGGAAGAATAAAATATAAGTGGGAAAAGTTTATATATTATATTTCAGTTCAGTCTGTCTTGATGTTAGTGAGGTACTATACAGTTCTGGAACATGGTCAGACACATAAAACCTGGGTTCCATCTCCAGCACCACCAAAACACCCACACCCATACCCACTTTCTCTCTCTCTCATTAGAAAAAATAGAAATGGTTAAGTAAATGACAGTGAATTTATGTAAAACTAATTGGCAAAATCTTTGGATAAGCATCAATTTATAATTATAAACATGGTTATCCTATGGATTTTGTTTTAAGTACCAACACTTGAAGCCAGGAGTGCTTAACCACAGAGCCACATCCTTAACCCTTTTCTTTTCTTTTAAGAGTCGGGGAGGAGAGAGTGAGAGAGAAAAAAGAATCATTTTTTTTTTAATCTGGCCTTTATTTCTCTGACACTTAGTTGTGTATGTGGTGCTGGGGTTTGAACCTGGGTCCCTGCACATGCCAGGCAAGCACTTCAACTGCTAAGCCACCACTCCAGCCCCTCCCCAGCCCTTTTTATTTTTTATTTTGAGACAGGGTCTCACTATGTTGTCGAGGCTAGCTTTGAACTTGCAATCCTCCTGCCTCAGCCTCCCAAGCCACTGAGATTACAGATGTGAGCTACTACTGTACCTGGCTATCCTATGGATTTTTATAATACACTTTCCTTTTAATGTAACTGAAAACAACTGTTTAACAATAAATATACTCTGAACCTAAATTGTTTAAATTATATTTGTGATTATCCTTTAAAAAGGATGAACCTGGAGCTGAAGCAGTGGCTCAGCAGTTATGGTACTTGCCTGGCATGCATGAGTATGCAAATTTGAACCCCAGCACCACGTACACAACAAAGTGTCAGAGCAACAAAGGTCACATGAAAAACTAAATAAAAATTGATTCTTTCCCTCTCCTTCTCTCTTAAAAAAAAAAAAAGAATCTTTTTAAATAGTTTAACTTATTTCTGAGGAAGCACATCTCTACCACCTTTGGTGGTCAGAGAACCTTGCCACTTCATCTTCCAATTTATTGTTAAAAATCTTCCTTTACATAAAAATAAATTGGTCAAAGTCAAATGGAACCATGACTCTTTTTTTCTTTTCAGCGCTGGGGATGAAACCCAGGTCCCATGCATGATAGGCAAGTACTTTATCACTGAGCTACACCCCCAGCCTGCAATGAATATGACTTTTATGGAAATGAAGAAAACATCTAAAAACCATAAGTGGCAATTTACCACATCAGAATATTTCTGACAAGCTACTGACTTCATCAGAGGTAGTAAGAAAATGATCCCAGACTGAATGTTCAGAGGCCTACTTAGACCCTTGAAGTCATCACTATAAACACTTGCTACGTGAAGGTTTCGAGAGAGCAACCATTTCAGGCTCTCTGGGTTGCAAGACACAGTACCAAGCAGACTCTAGCATTGAACCAAGTGAAGTGAACAAAGGGCCACCATTGCAGCTGCTTAATCATAATGATGACAACCAGCACTTACAGCACACTTCCTATGTGCCAGAAACTGCTCTAAATACTTTTACATATATAATTCATTTAATCTCCAACAACCCTTTTTCACTTAAATATATCTATTCTGGTTTATTAATTTTTAAAATACACACATAAACATATTTCTAATAAAAAACAATGTAGTTCATATAGTGTTTTTTTTTTAAAGAGAGAAGACAGTGAGAGAGAGGGAGACAGAGAGAATCAATTTTTATTGAGTTTTTCACATGACTTTAGTTGCTCTGACACTTAGTTGTGTACGTGGGTTGCTGGGGTTTGAACCCGTGTACTTGTTGTGCATGCCGGGCAAGCAACACAACCGAGCCACCGCTCCAGCCCCTAGTTCATATAGTTTAGTAAGAAATTATAAGAAAGAATCATTTAATCATATGCTGAATCCAAAAGAATCTCTAGAAGGTTTTTTGTTAGTGATAGTTTTTTGTTTTTGTTTTGAGAAGGGGTCTCACTGTGTTGCCCAGGCTGGCCTCAAACTCCAGAGTTCAAGCCTTCCTCTTGCCTCAGTCTCTCAAGCAGCTGGCCCACTATACTGTGCCCAGCTGAATCTATAGGTTTAAACCCTCATTTTAAGTATAAAAATAACAGCTACCAATATTGTGCTTACAATAAATTATGTTGTATTCAAAGCACTTTACATAAACTAACTCATTTAATCTTCATGGTAACTCTAAGAAGTAAATGAGGAAATAGGAAAAAAGAAACAATTTTTTTTCTAGTCTAAAGCTACCCTAGGTTAGAGCTGGATCCATCGGGCAATCTGCTTCCGGCCTGTGGGCTGAACCACCACACTTCTGCTCCAGTTGCTTAGGGAAGAAGGACAAAACCAGATGAACCCACAGAATGCTGGGATTGGAAGACACATAACTCTGTGTTACTTGAAACACTTAAAAATCCTGAAAAGAGGGCAGGAGAGGTGGCTCAGTGGTTGCAGCACTTGCCGGCAAGCATGAGGACCCGGATTCAAAACCCAGCACCACATACACAACTAAATCTCAGAGCAACAAAAACCAAATGAAAAGCTAATAAAATTGATATTCTCTTTCTCTCACTGTCCCTCTCTTTAAAAAAAAAAAATCCTGAAAAGTACAAAGTGCATGGAAAGTAGCAGTTATTGCATACTTTAAATAACTTTAAAATAATTCCTTATATTTTAAAATAGTAACTAGAAGACCAACCTATTAAGGAATTGCTCAGTAAGATTCTGCTGCTGATCAGGACCATCCTCTTGATTCACACCTCCTTCAAGCAACATCTGTTGATAAATCTGTCGCTGCTGCTCCTTCTGTTCTAAATGCTGCTGATAGCGTAATCTTTGCCTGTAATATTCTTGAAATTGTTCGGTGGAATCTCGAAGCTTAAAAATGAGAAGAAACAATGATTTGAATACTATGACTGAATATGTGTCTTCACTCAGCACTGTCATCTGTAAATACTGAATAAAGTATTCAACTAAATATATTCAACAATTACAAAAACTTAATATATTGCTTTTTGAAAAATAACATAATATCCACAAGTCTTAATACTCACAGAAATCAGTTCATCTCCTTTATTCCACAGCAAATGAGAACCAAAATAGTTGCCCTTCCTATACTAACCCAAAATAAAAATGCACATTAATGGTTATAAGAGAGAGAGAGAGAGTACAAGAATATATATGTAGATAAAGACTAAAACAAGGAGCTGGAGCGGTGGCTCAGTGGTTTTGGCGCTTGCCTGGCAAGCACGAGAACCCGGGTTCAAACCCTAGCACCATGTACACAACTAAGTGTTGGAGCAACTAAGGCCATGTGAAAAACTAAATAAAGTTGTTTCTCACTATCCCTCTCTCTTTATTAAAAAAAAAAAAAGACTAAAACAAATCTGGCATTAAAGAACATTATTGAAGGACTGCTTTGATATTTAATAAATACAAAGTTAACCTTACAATGTTTAATTTAAGCATTTAAATGGTCTAATAGGTTTCTAAAGAAAGAAACAAAATTTCACTCAAAAATAGGATTCAAGGGGCTGGAGCAGTGGCTCAGCGGTTTCGGCGCTTGCCTGGCAAGCATGAAGACCTGGGTTCAAACCCCAGCACCATGTACACAACTAAGTGTTGGAGCAACTAAGGCCATGTGAAAAACTAAATAAAAAGTTGTTTCTCTCTTTCTCTGTCTCTCTCACTGTCCCTCTCTCTTAAAAAAAAAATAGGATTCAAGTGTTCTGTCATAAGGAAGAATAAATAGACACATTTTGCAGTCTCAATATTCCTACTTAATCCTAAAAGACCTATGTAGTATTCAAAAGTGAATTCAAATATTAACAAAGAAAGCCACCCTGCCAAGCTGAAGTCTGCCAGATTTTATGGATCATATGCACTACTGGGGTTATCTCTGAACAAATCAATCATCTCTAAGATAGACCAACAATAGCCTTTTTTTTTTTTTTAACCAGAGATTGAACCCAGGGATGTTTAACCACTAAGCCACATCCCCAGCTCTTTTTAATTTTTATTTTGAGTCAGGGTCTTGCAAAGTTGCTTAGAGCCTCACTAAGCTGCTGTGGCTGGTTCTGAACTTACAATCCTCCTGCCTCAGCTTCCTCAGTCTGGGATTACAGGTGTGTGCCACTGTGCCCAGCAACACAGACAATAATCTCAACCAAGACTCCTACACAGCTGTCTGAAGCTAAAACTGTCTCCCTTTCTGGAGAAACAGAAACAATCTTCTCTGTTTAATAACATACAGCAATAACTGAGATTAAAATTATCTATATGCATTTAAAATTTTCTTATGGTAAAATGTAATATAACTGAGTCATCTTAGCTATTTTAAGTGTACAATTCAGTGGCATTAATTACACTCACAATGTTATGCAACTATGTCCAATACGTCTTCATCATGCCAAACAAACTATAACTATTAAGCAACTCCCCATTCTCTCCTCCCCTCAGTCCCTGGTAACCTCTATTTTATTTTATTTCTGTCATTATGAATTTGACTATTTTAAATATTTCATATAAGTGAGATCACACAATATTTTTCCTTTTATATCTGCTTAGTTCACATAGCATGAAGTTTCAAGGTTCATACACTTTGTAGCATGTATGTAAATTTCATTCCCTTTTATGGATAAATGATATTCCACTGTATGTATGTATAATACCACATTTTATCTGTTCCTCTGTGGATGGAGAAAAAGATTATTTTCATCTTGAATTACTGGAATAATGTTGTTATGAGCATGGGCACAGAAACATTTATTTTGGTCTCTGCCTTCAATTTTTTAGGTTACGTACCTAAGAGTGGAATTGTTTTGTATGCATGTTATCTATATATCTATTTATTTACTTGAGTTACTGGAGACCAAACCCAGGGCCTTCTGTTTGCTAGGCAAGCACTCCACTAGTGAGTTATTCCCACATCCACTTCAACAAACTGTTTTTCACAGTGGCTACACCATTTTATACTCCAACCAGCAATGTTCGGATTTTTCCACATCCTCCCCAACACTTATTTCCCATAGTTTCAACTATAGCCATCCAATATGTTATATCTCATTTTGGTTTAGATTTACATTTCCCTAATGATTAATGCTACATACACAACTAGGTGTCAGAGAAACAAAGGCCTTTACAGGGTACTGATCCATTTTTGAGCTAATTTTGTACATGATGTGAGGAAGAGCTATAACTTCATTCTTCTATATATGGAAATCCAGTTGTTTCAGCACCATCTGTTAAAGAGACTATTGTTTCCCCATTAGACTTGGAATTCTTATTAAAAACCGACTGACCAGGGGCTGGAGCAGTAGCTTAGCAGTTACAGTGCTTGCCTGGCATGCCCAAGGACCTTGGTTCGAACCCTGGCACCAGGGACACAACAAAGTGTTGGAGCAACGAAAACCAGTTGAAAAACTAAATAAAATTGATTCTATCTTTCTCTCTCTCTCTCTCTCTCTCTCTTTTTAAAGAGGGAATCAACTTTATCTAGTTTTTCATGTGACTTTTGTTGCTGGGACACTTCGTTGTATACACAGTGCTGGGTTCAAACCCATATCCTTGCGCATACCGGGCAAGTACTGTAAGTGCTGAGCCACAGCTCCAGCCTCTCTCTCTGTTTTAAAAAAAATAAGAAAGAAAGAAAGAAAAACAATTGACTATACATATATGAGATTATTTTTGGACTTTCAATTTTATTCCACTGATCAAATGTCTGTTCTTATGCAAGTACTACGTTACTGTAGCTTTGTAAGCATGTTTTGAAACCATGAAGATCTAGATATGGAGGGGGGAGACAATCAACAATGTAGCATACCCCCCCAGAAGTCAAATAATATTTATACAATCATTTAAAACACAATCTTATACATATATATTCACAATCATATATACAGATATACAAGGACACTTGTATTTGTTATAGGGACATAACATAGAAGAATCAAGAGATTGGGTGTGGGCAAATGTAGGGGTAAATATGGTTTAGGATCAAATGCATATCATGTTGTTACTTTACACACATTTATGATTGTACAACTAAACTCCTTAATAAAAAATATTTTTTTAAAAAAGAGTATGTCATCTTGGGGCTGGAGAGGTGGCTCAGTGGTAGAGTGCTTGCCTGGCATGTGACAGGAACTGGGTTCGAACCCCCAGTACCACATACACTGCTAAGTGTCAGAGAAACTAAAACCAGATGAAAAAATAACTAAAACTGATTCAAAAAAAAAAGAAGAAAAATATTTAAAAATTTTAACTCTTTTTTTAGTACCAGGGATTGAACTCAGAGGTGCTTAACCACTGAGCTACAATCCTAGCCCTTTTTATATTTTATTTTGAGACAGGGTCTTGCTAAGTTGCTAAGGCTTTCTTTGAATTTGCAGTCCTCTTGCGTCATCCTCCTGAGTTGCTGGGATAATAGATGTGCACCACTGTACCAGGCTCCTCTCTGTCTTAAAAAGAATATGTTACCTTGCTGGGTGTGATGGCACATAGTAATCCTAATGGCACAGGAGTCTGAAAGAGGAGGATCACAAATTTGAGGACAGCTTCAGCAATTAACTGAGATCCTTAGGAACTTAGTGTGACCCTGTCTTAAAATAAAAAATAAAAAAAGGACTGGAAATATAACTCAGAAAATTTACATATTTGTGAATTTCTAGTTTTCCTTCTCTTAATTGCTAACTTAATTCCACTGTAGTCACGGAAGCACAGAAGATACTTTCCATGATTTCAGTCTCCTAAAATTTGAAACTCTTTTCCTGACATATTGCCTACCCTAAAGAATGTTCCAAGCATACTTGAGAAAGATGTACATTCTTCCATCATGGAGTTTAGCTGGTTTATGGTTTAAGGTTCAAGATCTCTGTACTCTTATTGGTCATCAATATAGACGTTCTGTCCATTATTGTTAGTGGGGTACTGAAGTCTCCAACTATTACTACAGAACTATTTCTCATTCTCTTTTTGTATCTTATTTTGGGATCATACAGTTTGATGTATATTCATTTTGGCTAAATATTTTTTGTTTTGTTTTTAAGTACAGATCTTAAAATAAGAGGGAGTTTTAACAGGATCACTGAAAATTGGCTGTGTATGTTCCTAGGGTCCTTCAAGATCAATCAGAGAAACACCTCTAATAATGAAATTAATAGAAGAAGTGCTAGGCAGCCTCCTTTGAAATCTCTCCTATTGAGAGTGAGAATCAATTTTTTATTTATTTATTTTTTTAATCTGGCCTTTGTTTCTCTGACACTTAGCTCTGTA
>PVKS010051093.1:0-11285 GCA_004027875.1 Aplodontia rufa | reverse complement strand
TTCTTTTTTTCTGTTTTGGCAGTTCTTGAAACATAACCCAAGAGCTCACACGTGCTAGGTTATATCCATAGCCCTCTAGGTATTTTTTATAATATCTAAAAAAAAAGAACATGCATGGGTGTGTGTAATGACACTTGCTTTGTATGTAACAAAGCAGATACTGTATGAAGAATAAAGACATTATTCTTATGAATTACCCACATTTTTTCTTTTAGTAAAAAGCTTCTTGTGAGCTTTCATATTTACTTTGTTAAAGAAAATGTCTTTCAAACACTACCCTGCACAAATGTAAGCCCTTCATTATTCCATTCTCATTACTGCTTGTAGTCTTAAACTAACACTGTTCAAACAAAATCAACAGATATCTATGAAGCATCTAATGAAACCAAACATTTTGTTAGTTAACAGTAGAGGTATGATGATAAATGAGATTCAGCACCTACTTATTTTCATGGAGCTTATAATCTTGCTCACTAGATCAGACATAAACAGATGGAAAGCTACATAAAGTTGTAAAGCAGAATGAATTATCACAGGAGTACAAAATGTATAGTGAAACAAGTGATTATGCACCATAAAATATGGGGCTGGTGAGGTTATTATGTACTTTTTACAGAGGCAGGATATGAAGAAGGATAAGTAGTATTTAATAACCGTAGAAGACTAACATGAACAAAAGCAATGAATGGGACACAATGTATATCAAAAGACACAGTTTGGCTAGAGTGGAACCTTTGAGTGGAGGAAATTGTAGGAGACAAATTTAAGAGATAACTGGGCTGGTAGCAGAGTGAAATTTATTATTTAGAAAATAGTGAACAATTAAGGTTTGTTGAAGGGGGGTTGTGGCATGATTCAAGGATGTTCACATGCTATTATTGGGGCGAGACGGATGGCAGGAAACATAAGGAAAACAGAGAGATAAACAACATTGCAGGAGTAACTAGTTCCTACACTTGAATGGCAGATGTGAGAACTGAAAAGACATAATGGGCACAGGCTTTGGTAGAAAAACAGAAGAATAAAAATGACTAGCATATCTCAATTTTCCTTGGGGAATCAATCAATACAAAATGGTACTTAAAGTCATGAAAATGGAGTAAATTACAAGGAGAAAAGAGTAGAAGACCATGGAATGAAGCTTGGGGAATCCTTATGTTTATAATGTTTAAATTGAAGGAAAGAACTAAAAATTTTACTAAAAGTAAAATTTTTGTTCCTTTCCAGCATGCATAATGTGCACATTAAAGTATACACATAGATGTACATACAGATATATACATGCCCTAAGAAAAGAGATGAACTAGCAAAACTCAGTTTTTTTTTCTTTTGTATCTTATCAGGTTAGTGACCATGAGACTGCTAATAAGCTGAATAAAGTTTTTCTTTCTTTCTTTCTTTATAACCAGAAATTGAACCCAGGGGCATTTAACAATTTAGCTACACTCCAGCCCTTTCAACATTCATAATTTTAAGACTCAGTCTTACTAATTTACTTAGGACCTTGCTAAGTTACTGAGTTGGTTTGAAATTCTGGTCCTCCTGCCTCAGTCTCCAGGAGCTTCTGGGATTACAGGTAGCACCATTGCACCTGGATCTGAATAAACATTATTGATGAACAGTTTGATGTAGTGAAATGTGAACTAGAGTCAAACAGATCTAGGTTCTACTCCCAGCCATTCTCTTTGTCAACTGTCTGATGTTGGAATTGTTCGAGACTTTGATTCCTCATCTGTAACATAAGGACATAAGTACCTGATCTTTCTCTAAATACAGGGTTATTGTAAATATGAAGTGTAATAACATATGTGAAATTATATTATATACTATCAAATACTGAAAATAAAAGCTTTTATTTTTTATTATCACACAATTAATTTAGCATGTTCTCAGTTATAGTCACCCGTTCAGTGTTCCCCTCTCAAGGATATTATCCTTCTACTTTACGGTGGACACATTCTGAACATTAACAAGAACAAAGTACATATTTTGACTTGAAGCTGAATTTATTCTAAAAGCTCAAATGTAGCATTCAACGTGTAACATTAATTAAAAGTAGCATTCAAGCCTACACTGTCCAGCACTTCATAAAAATAATTTAAATACATCATGAGAGGGCTGTACCCAATATCCTCATGCACCTTTTAAAGTGGAATTTTTCCATAATTCTGGGAATGAGTAACAGGGTATAATGAATAACAAGGTAGGATTGCAAAGATTCAGAGTTGTTAGTGAAAATGATTGGAGGGATAAGAAGAAACAAAATGACAGAAGACCACCTTTGGAACTGAAATGCACTGAAATGGCTTTCAGTGACTTTTACAGATGTTTTTTAAGGACCATAATTTTCTCAGAACACTAATGTAATGTAATAAAAAATGCCATTAAGGCACAATTTAAAGGCCGCACCTAAGATAGTGAGAATGCCTTTTAAAAAGTTCATATACTCTAAAATCAGAATACAGACATGGATGAAAAATTTGAATTAAAAAACTCCCTGTGAGAAAAAGCTGTCCAAATTCTTGACGCTGATGTTTGAAACCTCTGTATAATTTCCTAAAAGAAACTAAATGTTTTAAGTACAAAATCTGAAAATACTTACTTCCACTTGGAATGAGATCCCTTTCTGGGATGAACAGTTTGTATCCATAATGTTTTTCCAGGACATCTGGCAGTATTTCAAGAGCAAACTGCTCTTCTTCAGGATTGTCACAGTCTAAAGTATCTTGGTCCACTTTGGTATAAGACAGATAGGCATCATATTCCTTGTTGTCTTAGAGAAAAAAGGAAGAATAGCAAGTATTAGATAGTTCCTTTTAGTTATAAAGAAAATATTTAGTAAGTCATAGATTATTGACTGTATTTTGCCTTCTTACTTTTATATTAACATTTATTAATTATACAGGTTAATGGATTTCACTATATTTCCATACATGTATATATTGTGTCTTGATCCTTTTACCCTCTTTTAGAAGTCTATAACTACTAATAAGCTGAAATAAAAACTATCATTAATGAGTCTCTTCAATTAAAAACAATTAAGTCACATGCCATGTTATAGGAAATTGAGTCCATTTCCACCTAACCTAGTCATATGATATGAACTTGAAACTCTTATTAAATAGGTGCTACTTTAGTCAGCACAGAATAAAACACAGAATTATTATTTGTGATCTTCAGCAGTGCATGTACATGATTAGCTCACTGTGTTTGAATGCGGGACTAAATCGACCAAAGTCATGGATTTGAACCCTTCATGTGCCAGTTGGCTTGGCTTTGCTACGTGGTCACAGACTATACCTTGTTTGCACAATTATGTGCACGAGATCCAACAGGGGCTGAGCCCTAGAGTGTGGAAGATTGAAATAATCCCGCTTCACTCCTGGAGACACTACTTACAGCACATGCCATACTTCCAGTTGGTTAGTGTCGTCATCTTCATATACAAAAAGCAGTTCATTACCAAATACTAGAGACAGCAGCTGGGTATTATACAAGTACATTGCCTGTTATTCTTGTTTAGTCCATGGCCAACTAATTTGATACAAGCTCCAAAAGAAGCCTTTGTTTTAAAATATACATCCTTCCAATATTGCCAAATTAGGTTTTCCCTTCATATATTTAGTCAGGGAGTTAACAGTGCTTTGCAAGTGTATTTTTTCCTCCTTTGCTGTATTGGATCATAGCCAATCTCCCTAAAGTAAAAATGTGCATGTATGGATGCATTATTTCCTACAAAATGTTAATGAACACAGTTATTCAAGGTATTAGTCCCCATGGATTTAGAAGGTCTACACTGGATAAGTTATAGTGGTATTTTCAAAATTCCCTCAGTTATAGAAAAAATATTTTTAAAAGTTAAATTAGTGAGCATAGGCTCATGACAAACTATACATGTTTATTAATCACAGTGACTTGCAAATAATCTTTTTGAAAGACTGCTAAGCATTTCAGGATTTTTTTGTAAAGTATATCAATATTTTCTATTTAAATAGATCTGACTAGAATATGGCTAAAACATGACCAAAAGGAATTATAGAATGAAGCATCCAGTTACCTATGATATTAGTGGTTTGGTTCTACCTGCTGAATGATGTGTAAACTACAGACATACAAGATGTAGATACCCTGTTGTAGTAAGTAGTTGAGACCCCCTGACTGTATAGAGATATCTAAGGCAGGATCTATAGTGTTGTAATTCTAGTCAGATTTTAGTGTTCACCATCCCAGCATGAAAGAATTCTGGTTATCTCTGTTAAGATGGCATCTGAGACCAGAGGAAAAGTTTAATAGTCTTTAGTATGTCCTTTGTATGCAAAAGGATTTTACAAACCTTGGTTAAGTTACTTGATTGCCTAAAAGCAGATGCACATGAAAGACTGCTTTGGATAGTTGAGGAGATCATTTGGCGTACAAATTGGGCACATTCCACTGTTGTGCATAAAATTCTACTTGGAAGTGAGAATGTTCATGAGCAATGTTAATGTAAGAACCTCCTGGTAATCCTAGCACCTCTGCCCCGTTCCAATCAAGCACAGGATGCACCTGCAGTTCCTTGACTTTCTTCAGCTATAATTACTCACCTGGGACCCAGAGCTGCCGATGATACACAGCTGGAAAATAAAATAGGCCAAAGGACAAACAGCTCCATTCCTATGAGCAGAATATATTTCATTGTTCTTGGTGGATAGTGTTAGTGCTTTAAACTCCATATTCATCTAGATCCTTATTTGTTGTAACTTTGATAGCCTTCATATCTGACCAATTTGCCTAAATTAACCTACACATCAATTCATTCAACGTTGATTTATTAGGCATGCCCTATGATTTAGGCATATGCAATGGCTACTTGGCTCCATCACCCATCTGACCAGACCTTCTGGAGTATTATTCCAATGCTAGTCCTGCCTCTGGCTGTTTGCTCTCCAAACATGCCTAAACAAACTCACATATTTCTGGTCCTATCCTTGTTTGCTCCATTTATGTCCTGAATATAACAATCTAATACTGCAAAGACTTTTTCTATATTTGCACATCCAAAAATCAATTATGACAAAGAATGAGGATGTCTACAACATGTTAACACTCAACACATCTGGATAATAAATTTTATCTAGCATTACAGAAGCACATCACTCATTTGGAAACACTTGCTTCCCATTTTAGTCCTGTCCCTTTAAGAGGAACTAAAGGTGAAGAGCATATGGTAGTTGGCCAGAACAGGAAGAGAGCTCTCAAAGCCACCATGTCAGATGTCCCAGAAACTCTAGGATGCCAACTAGTGATCCAGGAATGACGCAGATGCCACAGCTTAAAAAATGCACTTCAGTCTTATGTACACAGCCAAGAAAATCTCATGAATAGCCACAGCTGTTGCTCACAAAGAGGGCAAGATGGATAGAGCAAAAGCAACAACATGATGCAAATATGGTTAACAGCAAGGCCTGAAATTTTTCTTAAAATTGAAAGGAAGTTCAGGGGGACTGCTTTCCTAGGCAACACCAATGAGCCTTCTTCTGTGCTAAATCATGCAGACTATGCTCATCTGAGGAACCAGAAAATAGAGCACGATGCAAGGAGAGCATTAGAAGGAACAGGACAGGCACAGTGGCCACCATGTTATGCTGTTCCTGTTGAGGACAGTAGTTATGAAGAAGAGAACCAAGCTATTTGTGGAAGAATGTCCCTGTTGCCACACCTGCTCTTCCCTGTTTCTAAATCTAATTTTAATCTTGTTCTTCATCAGGTAGCCGTTCCTGTGTATGGCCCAGTTCTTCTGCTGCTTTGCTCAACACTGAGCTAAAACCTTAGCTTCTAAATTGAAAAGACTGCATAACCTTGTTGATCATTACATACCTGAGGCCAACTATAGTACATGTGTGTTTCAGGTGTTGATCATGAGAAAGAATATAGGTAACTGCAGCATGCTCAGTGCTTGCCACATGCTAGACACTTACTAAATATTGAATGAGTGAAAAATTGAAAGGTCAAATAAATGAAGGAAACATTTTTGGTGGGTTGAAATGAAATGAATTCAATAAAAAAATGAAGAAGGAAAAGTTTGTCAAATGGATTTTATTTTATAAAACATAAATCATGCTTATGAGAGCTTGCAAGAAATGCCACCACCAATAAGTCAAAAAAACCAGAAAAGTATATACATGAAATAAAGTTCCGTTTATGAGATGCCAAATATTTAAATGAAGCAATGAAAAATTTGGAAGTTTATCCAGCCGACATTTGGCATCATTCAATTGGATATTTCTAAAAGAATGTTAAAATTCATTTATTTATCCTTACCACAAACCTGCTTACTTTTAAGCATTTCATGCAGCTATTCAGAGATTTTGTACTTAAGGTTCATGGTTCCAAGTAGGGATATAAAATATTTTAACTCCTCTTCCTAATAAACACCCTGAATGTGCTCTCCTACCATACAGCATTTCTCCCAAGCAACAGGTTTTGTATCAATGCATAAAATTTTCTAATTAAAATGCTCTTCATTATTGCACAGTTTTGAATCACATGGGCCAAACTGGTAATACAGATGAAAAATGGAATATTTGATCCATCAAAATCCAATGATACTAGCATGAACATAATGTCAATTTGCATACTACAACTAATCAATTACTTTGGGTTCTTAGGTATGTGTAATGAAGGTAATCAATTATTGTGGATTAATCTAATAAATTGTATCATCTTTTACATAAACAGATTGCTCATAATTAATATTTAAATAAATTACTGGTTTGTCCCTTTCATGTGTATCTTTGACTTGTCCAAAATAGATACTTTAACCACTTGTTGACATCAAGGAACCAGTGATATTTTCCTCATGTAATTATTTTTTATGTATATGTAAGAAGTCATATTTTTCAATATAAATTATTGCATATAGGAAGAGAGTGTAACTGAAAAAAATTATGTATACTAATGTAGTATATAATTATGGTTAGAATGGGTTGTAATTTCTCATTTTGAAGGTATATATGAATTAGAGTGTATAGTAATTTAAAAGGGTGTTATAAATGTGCAAATGCACACCTTGAAAATTAATGAGCATTCATATATACTTATCAAGGAGCATTTTTCTAATTTATTGTTAAAACATAAATCAATTAAAATTCAGTTATATAACCATTATTAAATGGCTACTATTGTTACTATTAAGTAACAATAATTCCAAAAATCAAAGATTCTTCAAAATTTTTGATTTTATATCTATCAATCTAAAAATAAAATAGAACCATGAAATTCTTTTCTTTGAGGTAATATCATAAATTCAAAAAACATGAAAGAAAAAAGAAATAACAACCACCAAAATCTGTCAGTACAATGTAAACTCAGTTTTAGATCTGCCGTTTAAATAATTATTTCAAAATTGTACTTTAAAAAAATGTGGGCTGGCACAGTGGCACATGCCTGTAATCTCAACAACTTTGGCGGCTGAAGCAAGAGGATTGAAAGTTTAAAGATAGCCTCAGCAACTTAAGCAACTAATAAGACCCTGTCTCAACACACACAAAAAAAACCCAAAAAGGGCTGGGGACTGGGGATGTAGCTCAGTGGTAATGCACCTCTGGGTTCAATCCCTAGTACCTAAATAAATAAATACATAAATTAATTAACAAATAATAGAATTTTAAAAATGTGGGATTAACTAAAACATTTTACACATATTTCCAAGACTTATGGACTTCATGCATAAAGAGCAACATATCATGATCTTTTATTCGTGATGATTGGAAACATGGTAATTTGTTCTCTTGAAAAAAGTTAAACACATTTTCGTTGTCCAAAAATAAGGCTCAGCACAATGGCTTGTTGATATTTCATACAAAAGATTTCCAGAAGTCATAAAAAGCAAATAGAAAATCATAAGACAATCTAAATTTTTATCTTTTAAATCATCTTTGACAATGATGCTACAAACATTCAAAATATGTAAGCTCATATGTTAAATACATATGTAAAAGTAGTGTTTATGTAGCTTTTAATCTTTTCTTACATGTTTGTTTTCTTGATATCAGCAATGGCTAAAAATTATCTATACTGACATGTGAATTTAGCAACTTAGCAAGACTCTGCCTCAATATAATTATAAATAAATAAATAGGGGCTTAGAATGTGGCTCAGTGGTAAAAAACCCCTGGGTTGAATCCCTTGTACCTTCCTGAGAAAAGGGATATTATTTACATAATCACAGATAATTGTTTTTAATTGAGTTTGAATAGAACACAGCTTACCATCAGTAGTTTCATCACTGCCAAAACGCTGTCGATAGAAGAGCATCAGTTCAATGTTATAGCATTTGTAGATGACCACCAGCAGTACAAAGAGAAGGAAGATTGCTCCCAAGCCCCCTGCAAGCTCAATTTTGTAGATTAAGTCTGAAGCAAACAGAATAAATAGGAAAAGATAATTAAACCAGTGATACTTAGGATTTTCCCAGATTTCCGGTATGTATTTAAAGCTTAACACCCCTTTGTCCTTTCTTTCAAGAATATTCTTGCTTAATGCTTTGCTCTTAGCATATTTGTATGAATATTTTTTGTAAAATCCTTTTCCAAAAATTCAAGTGATTAGCTATTAAAGGCAGTAAGTCTATCTGAAAAGGAACAGACAT
Organism: Aplodontia rufa; assembly: GCA_004027875.1. Taxonomy (NCBI): domain Eukaryota; kingdom Metazoa; phylum Chordata; class Mammalia; order Rodentia; family Aplodontiidae; genus Aplodontia; species Aplodontia rufa. Next base: position 2,656 of record PVKS010051093.1, on the reverse strand, counting down.
TTCAGAATTGTTTTGCATATATACTTTTGCTTTAACTATTTCAGGGAACTATTAAAGTGCCTTTATTCTGGTTCCAGGGCCAATGTTTTCTTGATTTTTTAAAATTATCTTATTGGCTTAGTAAGATTACATCTTGTACTTCTCAGGCCACAGGCCCTATTCTTCTGCAAGAGAACAATATCATAAAATTACTTTCAGAATCAAATAAAATCTAATAAGCTTGAAATATTTAACTGTTTCACTTAACACCAGTAAAACATAATATAATACAAGGTAAGCAGGGGAAATTTGCTTACCCATTTCTCCCACTTATCTGAATAAATAACTATAATATATGTGATATGATACTCACAGTGGAACCAAAAGAGAATGAGAAATACAAGCTAATCACTTGGCCACTTTGATCAACACCAGGCTACAGCAGTGTTAGGCTGCTCCAGTGGATCAGCCCTAGATCTCTGAGATCCAGGGATGGGATAAAGAAATCAACACATAATAGAAGGAAACATAGTCTCCCTGGCTCAGGGGACAGTGAATTACTTATAGCTTAATTAGTGATATTAAAAATTTAAACAATGTATCATCAAAAGAGGAAATGGTATCATGAAATTTAGAGAAACAAAAAATCAGAGGAGAATTTAGAATGTGAGTTCAGCATTATACAGAGAGGAAATGCTAAATCTGAGAGACACAAGACCAGAGATATGTTTATCTCTGAGGGACAAGAACGTTTAGTGGTCTCATCATAATTAAATGAAATTAAATAAATTAAATGAAATTAACCTCCTTTTAATCTAATTTCATAATTACCAAGTGACTATTCTATTACTAATTCAGTTTGACAAGTAATGAGAAACTGGGAAAGGGAATGGCATTCTAGTTTCAACATCAATTACTTCTGGGTTTGGTGGGCATCAGTCAGTCTCTCTTGTGGAACAATTCTGTCAAAATCAAATTGCTGGCCATGACAGTATGTCACTCTTGAAAACATGATAGTTAACATTTCTTTGTGAATGTCCCTTGTCTCTAAATATTATCACTGCTTAAGAGAAATTAATCAAGATCAACATAACAGTTAAGATTAATTTAGCATGTTATACTTCATAAAAAGAAAATCATATAACATATATAAGTAATAAACTATATTACCAATAAAAATTTAATCCAGTCTATTATCTACTAGGTAAATAATCCTGTAGTACAAAAGTTAGTTCAAATTAGTTTAAATATATAGATGAAGAATTGGAGACAGTAGTTTGACTCACTTATCCAAGGTTATGTACCTAAAAGTGGGCAATATGAGACAACAAACTCTCCTAACTTCAAATACAAGATTCTTTTTATTATAACACAGCTCTACATGCTCTGTCTTGAAAGTGACAACAGAAAAATCTACCTGTTTTCCATAGATCTGTTGGCAATATGTCCTAAAAAACATGTGATTGTGAATTTTGACTCCTTCTGACCTTTTGGGCTCAAGCGAAAAAGATAAACTACAATTTACCAGGCAGAATGAAGAACTGGGCAGCTCTCAGAAACGTTAATGGGGGTTATTACAGAATACTGTAGCAGTGGCTGGGAGAAAGGATTGGCTCCCTGGGATACAGCTTATGGAAAAAATGTTAGATTTTGTGGGGGAGAAATGGAGTTTAGTCTGGTAAAGGAAGTGCAGTGAGAGAGGAGGTGATTCTTCAATAAGGAAAATCATGGAGTACAAATGTAAAATGAATGAATGAATGAATGAATGTGTGTCATGTTTTTGACCAAAGAGAGAGGGAGAAGGATGAGTAAAGGAAGAGTGGGCTTATTATAAAGCACAAACTACATCAATAAGGAACATTATGAGGGGACAGAAATGAGTAGGGATAGAAGATTACAACCTGTTTCTGCCCTGCCTATTGCAAAAACAATTCATTTTGAAAATGAAGCAAATTTTAGTTTAAAAAAGTTCCCACCACACATTAGATCTACCACCTCTCCCCTATACTGCCTACATCTATGTGTGGCTAAAAAAAAGCGTGTTTAAAGAAAGCTCTGTATGTGGGTCATTGTGGCACATACCTGTAATCCCAGCAGCCTGGGAGGCTGAGACAGGAGGATTGCAAGTTTAAAGCTGGTCTCGGCAATTTGGTAAGACCACAAGCAATTTAGTGAGACTGTGTCTCAAAAAAATACAGAATGGGGCTGGGGATGTGGATCAATGGATAAGTGTACCTGGGTTCAATACCTGGCAGAAAAAAACTCCAAAAACCTTTGCAGGGATACAAATCACAATCTTTGTTTTCTCACCACCCTATAGCAGCCTTAAATCAGATATATATAATTAATAGTCAGTGTTCTATTGGAAGCAATACAGTTTTGTTTGTTACACCAAAACCAGCTTCTATTTCATTTTAGAGCATTGATTGACTTGATTCAAAATGTTTTTCCTGTTATATATGTTCACTTTATGCTGTAAATTCTATTCTTTCTTTCTCCCTCTGCCTTCCCATCCCTCCCCCTGCCAATTGCACACACAAACACCCTCACTCCTTTATATCTAGCCAGAACAGCTTTTAAGTGTTTTCAAAGTTACTAAATGGGAATTTTTCCAGCAATTTCTATGTTATTTACAGAGAAGAGTTGCTATTAGGTAGATGGAAAACTTTAGCAGCAG
>PVKS010051092.1:0-11286 GCA_004027875.1 Aplodontia rufa | reverse complement strand
TACTAACTAGAGAGGCCTTCACCATCATTTCCCCCAGGTTCCAATAAAAGACTTAAAAAGGATTATCAAAACTTGCAAATCCTGCCTCCCTTTCCTACAAGTTCCCCCCCCTTCAAGGGCCTGGAGTTAACCCTAGAGGCCTAAGAGCCAATAATCTCTGGCAAACAGACGTCACCCATTATCCCGCCTTTGGAAGATTTAAATTCATTTTCATGTCTGTGGATACCTTCTCCCATGCTTGCTGGGCCTCTGCACATACCGGCGAAAAGGCCAAGCATGCTATCAACCACTTTCTTCAATGCTTCACTACCCTAGGTCTACCAGATCAAATAAAAACTGATAACGGGCCTTGCTTTATTAGTCAATCCCTAGCTAACTTCTTCCAAAAGTGGAACATTACCCACACCATGGGAATTCCACATAATCCTAAGGGTCAAGCCATAATCGAAAGGCATAATAACACCCTTAAGTCTCAACTAATAAAACAAAAAAGGGGGATACTCCCCCCTCATTAAAAATGGCCCTGTTTACACTAAATATTTTAAATTTTTCCAAAGGAGACCATTTCTCTCCTTTTCAAAAACATTGGACCACCAGCACGCCATACCTGACTCTCAAAGTCAGATGGAGAGATCCCCTCATGGGGATATGGAGAGGCCCTGACCCACTGATCACTACAGGGCAAGAATTTGGCTGTGTATTTCCAACTGATGAGCCTAAGCCAATTCGGGTCCCGGCCAGGGATCTCAAGCATTACCCTCCCAGTACTAACGAACACCCAGGGGACTCAAACTCCCCTGAGGAGCCTTCCCCTTCTGATCTCTTCCAGAAACCATAATAATCCACCCAACTCTGGTGCTCCTGCTAGGGGAGACGTACTCGACATAGACCGGCTTTGGGAACACGATGCCCACCAGTACTCTGGAATCTGGAATCGGATTGACTCCCTTGCTGCAGCGGCTCTCCAAAAACACTGGTCTTAGCCAATCGGGGACTCCCTTGCTGCAGTGGCTCTCCAAAGACACTGGTCTTGTGCCAGCCAGTCAGGGACTACCCGGGACGAAACAAACTTTTCTCTCTAACTTTCCTGCTCTTGACAGCTTGTAAATGTCCAAGTATAATACTTGCCAGTGCTAACTCTATTGCCCTTTTGGCCAATGATGGGTTTTTCCCATAGAGACCATTGGCTGTGCGGGTATCCAGAGACGGGTAAACTTCTCCAAAAAGCAGGGGAATAACCTAAGACAGGAGCCCCCACCCTGGTCTCTGGCCAATTTATTGGCCTTCAAACAAAAAAAAATAGGGGAATTGTGGGGCTCTGTGCAAGAGAAAAATCACCATATTGGATGCCATAATACTTCTCTCTTCTCCCCCTTCACATTTCGTGCGCTCTGAGCAAGGTGAGCTATGCGCCTGCGCTGGAGTGCTGCTTTCTCTCTTTCTCTTCTCATCTTCCTGATCGATGATAGATGACACCACCAACATAATAGTCCCTCATTGGCTGAAATAAGCTAGTTTGCCACTTCACTGTTGGTCCCTTAGCAGCCTGCTCTCGCTATATCTCCGGATGTGCGGGAAAAATAAACGGAGAAGTTTCAAGCCGCCATCCACGTGTGAGTCTGAATTTTTTCCCCCGGCCGCTGTTCGTCCTGTTTGGCTCCTTCTGAGCGGAGCGGCCCAGCTGACTCGGGTCGTCTCGCCTACTGTCTGCTCCGAAGCACTCTGGGGAGCTTCAGTGGTACAGCTTGTTTTTCAACATGGATGATGGCTAGCACCACACACACACAAAATAAAGTTAGAAAAATATATCAATCTGAGGAAGATGGTAACAATGAGGTAGTTGTTAATTCCCCTTGTGTTACCCCCATTAAATAAGAGTGCAACAAGAATAGCAAAATCAAAATTTCACCACCAACATCAATAAAAACTAGATGACAAAGTATCCCAATTTGTAAGACTATATGGTTATCAGCATTTTTGCAAGAGGAAGTAGAGGAAAACAGGTAGTGTCTGAGGGAGCCAACAACAGGTGAACAATAAAGGATTCAGCAAGTACTACCTGGCTGGTATTCAATGGTGGGGCAGTCGTCAGGGATTGGAGCAGTCTGAGTCTAGTGAATTGCTCAAAACTAATCATCTGAAGCACCCTTCTAAGGGCAAAGTTGATAATTATTGTAATTAAATGCTGGATATATGAATGTTCATTATACAATTCTATCTAATTCTATACCTTTTAAATATTCCTTAAGAAAAAATTTTATTAAAAAAGGAGAACAAGGGGCTGGAGAGGTCCCTCGGTGGTAGAGCTCTTGCCTGGCCTACATGAGGTCTTGGGTTCAAGCCCCAGGAAAAACAAGCTGGAAAATAATTAAAAAAGGAAAAGAAAATGAAAAAATAAAACTTTGAAGGATTATTTGACTTAGTTAAGGTGAAATGGGAGTGGTATTAATATGAAAATATCTTTATCTATTTCCAAAGGACTGATTAGGGAGAAAATGTCACCAGAGGGCTCAAGGAGATCCTATAGAGGTTGACCTCAGCTCAGAATGAGCAGGGTCCTTGACATACATGATGGAAAAGAATGTCAGTACATGTCAGAGATTTATTTTTTAATTTTTATTTTTTTAAAGAGAGAGGGACAGTGTGAGAGAGACAGGGAGAATCAACTTTTATTTAGCTTTGCATGTGGCTTTTGTTGCTCCAACACCTAGTTGTGTACATGGTGCAGGGGCTCGAACCTGTGTACTCGCACATGCCAGGCAAGCCACCACTCTAGCCCCATAAACAGATTTATTTAGGAAAGCAAGAATTAAACACTCAAAGGGAAAGAGAGAATAAAGGAATGTTTCAAGAGTGAGAGAACACCCCTTGATGTGGGGTGTTAATATTTATAGAGGGAGAGTATTGAGGCAGGAGGTTAGGGATGATGTGATGACAGAATATACCAAGATGCTATCTGGGTAACAGGGAAATATAATTGCTTGTATCATCCTTGTTGCTATGAGAACTTCTGCCCTGACTCAATAGGACCAGCCACATTGCTATGGGAGCTCATGCCCTGGCCATCAATAAGACTGAGGGAAGTGGAGTGAGGTCAAGTATTATCCCTTCTGGAAATCCCCTACTGAAGGCAGATATAAGCCACCAGGTTCCTAGTCTTGGGGCCTTGAGCCATTCTTTCGTGCTAGGCCCACTCTTCTTTACAGAGAATACTTTTACTTTCAATAAATCTGGTTGCTTCTCCTGTGTGTCTTGCTCGATTCTTTGTTTCAGTTGCCAAGAACCTAGACATAGAATCAAGACTCCAAAATTGGCAAGCAAGCCAGGAGGTAACTCACTCCCCCATCAATCCTTCTAGGGTCTTAATAGTTCACGGCTCTACTATGTCTCTGCCTGTCCAAATCTCTGCTACTACTATTCTCAGGCTAAGGAGCAATCAATGGTCTCCCAGTATATCCCTGAGGACAATCAGAAGGCAGCTCTTTCAGAGACAGTGAGAAATCTTTAGTCCAATAGGGTAAAGAGCCCAAGATTCTGCTAGACCTTTCAATGGAAAACCCTTTCCCCTTATAATTGGAAGTTCCTAGGGTGTGGGAAAAGGGGAGTTCATCTGTCATTTTCCCAGTGGAGTGGAAGGTCTACTTTCCCTTCATACTTTAATATGTGTATGCCAATTACTTCTGCTTTACCTCATTTTCCAGTTGTGTGTCACAGTTAGAGTTAGCCCATGCCAGAGTCAAGACAAAGCTCATGGGCACATGGTAAAAAAACACCTACCCCAATCTTGTGTCCATCCAAGGGCATAGTTTGACCAGAGAAAATCATGCCACAGATCTCCGTTTCTTTTGTGGTCATTCAGCCTGGCAATATGATTCTATCTATATCTTTTTTCTTCTCTTGCCTTCTCCAGGCCATTATACCAAAATTACCAATTCCCTCTGAATACCAAAATACCTCCTGGAGACAGACTGCCCCTTTTGCATTATTAGCACCTCCCCACCTTTGTTGGAAGCTTGGGGCTATTGACTGTTGTGGTTTCGCACATACTAGAACATGGACCAGACCAGTGATTATGGCCCATTTTATTAAATTTGATGTAAAAGTGGAAACTAAGTCAGAGATACCTCATTCCTCTGAGGGACACTTTAGATGAAGTTTCAATCAGCTTTTAGATGAAGTTTCAATCAGTTTTTTTGTTTTTTTTTTTTTGCTGCTGTGATCAAAAGATCTGATAAGAACAATTAGAGGAGGAAAAGTTTATTTTAGGGCTTGTAGCTTCAGAGGTCTTAGTCCATAGATGGCCAACTTCATTCCTTGGGGCCTGAGATGAGGTAGAAGAACATCATGGAGGAAGTGTATGGCAGAGAAAAGCAGCTGGGGACACAGCACCAGGAAACAGAGGTCCCTTCACCTCAGACAAAATATATATACCCCAAAGACACACTCCAAATGACCCAACTTCTTCAGTCACACCCTACCTGCCTACAGTTAATCCTTATTGGGGTATTAATGCACTGCTAGGTTAAAACTTTCAACCCAATCATTTCACCTCTAAACTTTCTTGCATTGGTTCACTTATGAAATTTTGGGGTATACCTAAATCATAACAGATGGAATTTGGAATTTAGTCCCTAGATCCTTAGGGTATTCTTTTATAGACAACCACGGGAGGAACTACCTCCATACACAGGAGTCCCTTTTTGGTTGTATTCTCCACTCCTGGGACAGTTCCAATCCTGACAAACTGAGGAAGAGATGATCATCTTCTATTACAATACTGCTTGGCCCTAATATAAGTTAGGAGACTCAGAACAGTGGCCCTTTAGTGGGTAGCCAAAACTATCCTTCCATCTGTTTTGCAAAATACAATGCAATGGTCAGAAATCCCATCTATCCAAGCGTTCATGGCCTTATACAAAAGCTCTTTACAATGCAAAGACAAAAATCCACCAGTCTCCGGAGAAATCTCCTCTGCTCCCACCTCTGATCTAGATATCATAGACCACACTTTACTCCCTCATGTCTTTCATGGGGAACATTAACAACCCCTTCCCTACCACCCACTACAGGAAATAGCTCACCAGTCCCTTCTTTCTCAAAACATCCTGAGTCCACACAGGGGCCACCGACTTGGGAACTACACAAAGACTTTTACCCCTTAGAGAAGTGGCTGGGGTTAAAGGCAGTAAGAGTACATGTCTCCTTCTCATTGCTGATATCCAACAAAGCGATGAGAGGCTAGGAAAATACTCCAAGAACCCAGAAAAGTTTGTTGATAGGTTTCAGACTCTAACTATGGCCTTTGACTTAACCTAGAGCGTTTTATTCCGTTTCTTCAATGCTATGACCAAAAGACCTGACAAGAATAATTTTAGAGGAAGAGCTCTATTTGGTGCTTGTGGTTTCAGAAGTCTCAGTCCATTTTAGATGGCCAATTCCATAGTTCTGAGTCCAAGTTAAGGTAGATCACTATGGTGGAAGTGTGGTGGAGGAAAACAGCTCAGAACATGGCACCAGGAGGCAGAGACTGCTCCACTCACCAGAGACAAAATAGAACCCCAAAGGCATGTACCCAGTGACCTCACCTTCTCCAATCACAACCTAACTGCCTACAGTTACCATCCAGTTAATCCATTCAAGCAGATTAATGCATTGATTAGGCTAAGGCTCTCAAAACCCAATTATTTCACCTCTAAACTTTCCTGAATTATCTCATACATGACCTTTTAGGGGACACCTCATATCTAGACCATAACATGGAAAGACACTCAATTTAATTTGACAGTGTGCTGCACCCCTTTCAAGAAAGAGCAAATTGGGGCTGGAGTGGTGGCTTGGTGGTTACGGCGCTTGCCTGGCATGCACAAGTACATGGATTCAAACCCCAGTACCCACGTACACAACTAAGTGTCAGAGCAACGAAAGCCACGTGAAAAACTCAATAAAATTGATTCTCTCTTTCTCTCTCTCTCTCTCTCACTGTCCTTCTCTCTTAAAAAAAAAAAAAGAAAAAAAAGAGCAAATTATTGAAGCAGCCCTCAGGGAAGCTGATAAAAATCTTTCTCTGCACCCCCAACCAGAAATCACCCCCTGGATGAAACTGTCCTAGTCAATGACCCAGACTGGGACTATAGCACTCAATCAGGCATGACAAGTACACATGATAGGGGCCCTCTTGACATAAATGAAAAACGATACTAACAAGCCTTTCAATTATGAAAAATTAAGAAGTACTACCTGGGAAAAGTACAAAGATTCAGCAGTCTTTTAAAATTGGCTAGAGGAAGCTTTCTGGAAATATACCAAAACAGACCCTTCCTCTTGGGAAGGGACTGCTTTATTAGGTCAGTATTTTATCAGCCAGTAAGCCCCAGATATTAGGTAAAAATTTCAAAAACTCCAGATGGGACCCCAGAATAATAAGAACCAACTGTTAAGCCAGGCATGGTGGTGGCCACCTGTAATCCTAGTGACGCAGGAGGCTGAGGCAGGAGGACTGCAAGTTCAAAGCCAGCTTGGCAACTTAGTGAGGTCCTAAGCAACTGAGCAAGACCCTGTCTCAAAATAAAAGGGGAAGGGGTTGGGGATGTGGCTCAGTGGTTAAGCACACCTGGGTGTATTCTCCAGTCCAAAAAAAAAGAACCAACTATTAGAATTCACCTTTATGATCTACAACAGGGATCTGGAAAAAGGCAAAAAGGTCCACACTAAGGAAAAGCAGAAAGCCAAACATAGCAGCCATAATTAGTAACGCCCTCAAAATCCATAAGGCATCTCAAGGGAAAACTGAAGAGAGTCCAAGAAAAACCTCTTGCTTTAAGTACAAAGGTACTGGAAATTGGCCAAAGACTGCCCTTAATCACTGCCAGGTCCTTGTTACATATGTGCTAAGTCCTGGCATTAGAGGACTGAATGCCCTCATTCCATAAAGGGGACCCAGGCAGCTATGACTTTTTTTGCTGCACAGGTGGCACAGACGGAGTCTATCAACAACTGAAGATCCCTGGCCATTGCCAAGACCCTTAGTGAAGGATATCATCATCAAGTCCAAGGAGCCCTAGCTAACCTCAGATGTCATGGGCTAGCCAATTCAATTCCTTTTAGACATAGAGTCCATTTTCTTGGTTCTAGCCACTTAATCAGAAAAAAAACCTTCTTCCTGAACCACTCTGGTGGTAGACATAGAATGAAAAAACAAAACTAATTTCTTTATTCTCACTATATCATGTCAATTTGGACAAAAACTTTTCATGCATGAATTTCTAACAGTTCCTAGCTCCCCAATTCCTCAGGCGGAGACATCATGGAAGAACTGAAAGCTATCTTACAATTGGGATATAGACCCCAAGCCATTCTCATAGCTAGATATAGTACTCCCATGACAAATGCCCTTGACTTATAAGTAAATCCACTGACCTGGAAAAACAGGAAGCCAGCCAGGTAGGCCAATTTATACCCACCCAGTACACGTAACTTTAAAGGACCCCATCATTACCCTAATAGAAAACGATATCCCTTAAAGAAGCCAAAAAAGGATTATGAGCTATCAAAGTTGAGCTAGTTCAATATAGACATCTTAGATCTTGCCAATCTCCCTACAATACCTCGATTTTGCCTGCCTTAAAACCTAGTACAGGATATCAACTGGTGCAGTATCTGAGATTTGTCCATGTGGCTGTGGTCCCTGTATGCCCCTTGGTTTCTGACCCTTACACCTTACTCTCCTAAATATCAGGACAGACCACCTGATTTACTAGATGTCAAGGTTGCAGGAATTAGCAGCTGGATATATCTCTCAACAGTGAAAGTTGCTCCTACCTCCACAGATAACAGTGAAAGTTGTTCCTACCTCCACAGATTCAGACCTGATCCCAGATCAGTAAGTCAAGATCTGGTTCTGTGAACCAACAAAAGATCTTACATTCCTTTTCAAGAAACAGTCACCTAAAAATATAAGTGAACGTCTTCTTGTTTCCCTGTAACTCCCCTACACCATCAGAGGTATCTACACTGTTATTCCACATAGTCCTGAAAATTACATTTCTTTCATTCAAAGGAATATATTTGATCTTTGGAACCAAAGCCTGTATGGTTTTGCCAAACAGATGAACAGGACTGTGATCTCTGGGAATGGTCTGACCAGACATAACTTTGGCACCTGAAAATTCATTTCTACCTTTTCCCTTGTGATCCAATGGGAGATTGACAAAACTGGTCATCTTTCTCATTTCTTTAATCATGGTCCTTGCTGGCTTGACTGAAGCCACCAGGACTGCAGTAAGGAAAGACTCCTTTGGACTGCAGGCATAGCTTTCTCAGGACACTGCAGTGGCTCCTGTCCAGTTGAGTAAGGCCCTAAAGCTCTTCCACGAGCAACTTGACTCACTAGCCTGTTAGTGCCGCAAAATAGAAAGGTCCTAAATCTACTTCTGCAGAAGGTCGAAGGTGCCTCTATCTAAAAGAATAATGCCGGTTTTATATTAACAAAATCTGGCTAAGTACAGCAAAACATCAAATAATTCTTAGAAAGAGCCAATAACATGTAGGGCCCATCCCAAGGGGTGTGGGCTGGCCGGCCGTTCCTGGCTTCTTTCCTTGCTACTTCTCTTTGTGGCTGTTTTTTTTTTTTTTTTTTTTTTTTGTACCAGAAATTGAACCTAGAGGAACTTTATACTGAACTACATCCCCAGCCCTTTCTTTAAATTTTTATTTTGAGACAGGTACACACCAAGTTGCCTAGGGCCTTGCTTAGTTGTTGAGGCTGACCTTGAACTTGTAATCCTCCTGCCTCAGCCGCCTGAGTCATTGGGATTACAGGTGTGTCCCACCATGTCCAGCTGTGGCTCCTCTTATAATCATTAGGGCCTTAAGCCATTCTCTCCTAGTCCTCTCTTTTGGTCCTTTACTGTTAAACCTACTAACAAGCTTGTTTCTTCCAGACTACTTGGACCAGATGGTCCTAAAGGCTCAATATCACCCCTTACTACACAGCCTAACCCCCTACTATATCTAAGTTGCCACAGGCACTCTGCTTTCCAGTATTGATTGGATAGGGCAAAACTTTTATGATCCTAAATTAGGCAGGGACAATACCCCACAGTCAGCCTGTAGTAGATACAAAAGACAAGACCTCCAGGCCCTTAGGTGTCCTAAAAGATTTTCAGAATCATGTCTCTCAGAGGGAAATTAAGTAGGAGATTATGGATGACAAAATGGCAAATTATACCAAGATGTCAGCTGGGTCCCAGGACGAAGTACCTCCTTATTGCCAATGAGAGCTTCTGCCTTGGCTTGATAGGACCAACCAAATTACTATGGGAACTCATGCCCTGGCTATCATCAATAAGGCCAAGGGAAGTGGAGTGAGGGTCCTTACAGAAATACCTTACTGAAAGCAGATATAAGCCACCAGGTTCCTATTTTGGGGCCTTGAGCCATTCTTTCCTGCTAGGCCTACTATGCTTTATGAACTGTACTTTCACTTTCAATTGCATTTATGCTCTGGTTGCTTCTCCTGTGTTTCTTGCTCAATTCTTTGTTTGAGATGCCAGGAACATTGACTTGACCCTACTCCAGGAACAGTAACTAGGGGCTGGACTGGAGGTGAAGTCCAGGCAGAGTTATACAATTTTGTGCTAGTTTTCCTTGGATTTGTGTATTGCCCTCATATCATGTTACTTTCCTGGTGCAGGGACATGGGCACTGTGTTGTTCAAGAGTTGCTTGTTTTCATCCAGTGGTCCATGAACACTTGTCTTTAGAAATCTGGTAATTCCTCCCCCTCCCATTTCCTCAAATTCCTATAACAGAAGAACTAGATATTTCAACACCTCTGCTCAAGGCCAAGCTCAGGACCAGAATGTAATTGTACCTGTTCAAAGATAATAAGCCCAATACTCTTTGGCAAGGGGTCTATCATATTTATTTTTTCAAAGAACCAACTCTTTGTTTTGTTGATAATTTGTATGGTTTTTTGTTCTCAATTTTATTGATTTTGGTTCTCATTTTAGTTATTTCCTGTCTCCTATTAGATTTGGGATTGGTTTCTTCCTCTTTTTGCAGGGATTTGATTTGGAGCATAAGACTATTTATTTGGGCTCCTTCCTGATTTTTGATGAAGGCACTCAGTGGTTTAAATTTACTTCTTAAGAAAGCTTTCAAAGTATCCCAGAAATTTTGATACATTGTTCCATCATTCTTATTTGTTTCCAAGAATTTCTTGATTTGTTCTCAGTGCCTCTTTTATCCATTCTTCATTTAAGAGGGATTATTCAATTTCCAAGTATTTGAGTAGTTTCTGTTGTTTGTCTTGTTGTTAATTGTTAAGATCATAGCATTGTGATCTGACAGGATACCTGGGATTATATCAACTTTTTTGTGTTTGTTAAGGTTAGCTCTGTGGACTAGGATGTGGTCTATTTTGGAGAAGGATCCATGAGCTGCTGAGAAGAAGATAAACTCAGTCAATTTAGGATGGAATATTCTGTAAATGTCTGTTAAGTCCAGTTGATTAATAGAGTTGTTTAGGTTAGAGATATAATTTTGTTGATCTTTTGCTTGGATGATCTGTCTATTGTTGATAATGGTGTATTAAAGTCCCCCAGTATTTTTTTTTGATGGAAGAATCTTTATCTTTTTTTAAATTTTTTAATTTTTGAACAACCATACAAGTTTTTAACAAAATAATATAAAATGTGTATAGATTCTGGATATTACAATTACCCCCTATTACCCTCCCTTATCCCTCCCTTCCCCTTCCCTCCATATCTCTAAAAAAGGATTATGTTGTATAGCATTATATCTTATCTGGATTTAACACATGATAATAGACCAACTTTCTCACTGGTCAGGGTCTAGTCCCAACCTCCACAGACGAGTGGAGACAATCGACCATTAGTTCTCTGGGTTAAGCTGATTTTACTCAGCATGATTTCTTCCACAGCCATCCATTTACCTTCAAAGGCTGCAATATCATTGTTTCTAACTGCTGTGTAAAATTCCATGGTATAAATGTACCACAGTTTTTGGATCCATTCATCCAGTGAGGGACATCTGGATTGTTTCCATAATCTAGCAATAGTAAATTGTGCTGCTATGAACATAGATATTGCTGTGTCACTATAATGTGCTGATTCTAAATCCCCTGGAAAGATACCCAGGAGTGGAATAGCAGGGTCGTATGGTGGGCTCATCCCTAGTTTTTTGAGGATTCTCCACACTGCTTTCCAGAGGGGCTGTACCAGTCTGCAGCTCCACCAACAGTGTGTTAGTGTGCCTATCTCTCCAC
>PVKS010051091.1:0-11288 GCA_004027875.1 Aplodontia rufa | reverse complement strand
CTGGAATGTAGACCCAATTTCACCCTATTTTACTGAAAGAGATTTTTCTCTTTACCATCTCATAATAAGGAAATTATTTTCACATTTAGGATGTTCTCATAGTATGTTCCATCTAAATATGGGTGCCTTTTAGATAAAGTCCCTTATGCTGTTAGAGCTGTTTTAAGAGATGATTAAAAAGCAGCTCAATCGGAGAAATTTTAAACTCTCAGTGACCGCTCAGCAAAGGCACATTGATGTGGTTGATGCGGTTAAAAAAGTTGGTAGCATCTTGATCTTGTTCACAGACACTGAGCCTTTCTGGTGCTGTATTCCAAATTTAAACTTTCCTTATCCAATGTGTTTCTACAACACATGAAATGCAACTCTGAGAAGAAGTGCACATACATCCTACGTGAGGTGGGCGTGAGCTGAGAGGGGAGGGTGAAGCTCTGCTAAGCCATCAGTGTTTCCGGGGAAGGGTGTGACGCTGCACTCCTGTCTGTCCCCTGGACTCAGAGTTGGGGATTTTACTGAGCACCTTGATGAGGATGGAGAACCAGTCCCAGGACACTGTCACTAGGAAGCCAGCCCGATGTCAGGGGAGTGTGCCTGCCTCCTTTCCTGCGGAGCCCATGTGTCTGGCAAATGCACGCTTCACCTCCTTAGAGGATGAGCAAACACTTGGGAAGCAAATAAATATACATAGAATGCAATACAAAGCAAGAAGGGAGGTGGAGGTCAAACACCACTTGCCTTGTATTTTAGGACGAACTCCCACTGATGTAACCGGAACATGACTGAGCAGAATCAAAGTTCATGATCCGGGGAGCGATTATGAGAAACTGAGAGCACTGATTTGATTTCACATCAAACTTGGATGTCAAATTCCTTTCACACTTTGACTTTGCCAGAAAGATTTTGCTTAGAACGCCCTATTACCTTGAAGTTCTACCCCAAGGTAGAGTCACCCGGGGTAAATAAATAAAGCATGTATGCAGGATAATGGTCAGAAAGGCTGGCTCTATTTCACTGCTGGGAAAGGAATTTCCTAATTAAAAGCAGAGTTAATGAGACACTTGGCTCGTCTTGACAGTACTAATTCACTTGATGCACTGAGAGGAAGCTGCTTGTTGCCTCAGCACTAATCCTCAGTTACAGCTCAGAACCCACATTCTTTCACGCCATCCTGTTGTCTCCGCAGTTTCCTGGGCTGACATTCTCATGCATGCTGCTGAGTTCTCTGGTGCAAAGTGAATCAGAGTGTAATGGTATTAAAAACAGGCGGCTCCTTAAACGGATAATGGGATTTCTGTGGTGTCTTGCAGTTTGGGTCTTTCTTCTTTCTATTTCCAGTCTTCCAGCCTCATCGGGGTGGATGGGAAGCCTCTGTCAATCATTCCAGGATCCTCCACCTGTGCCCTCCTCTGTCCTCACAGTCACCGTTCCCATGACACTGTCCAGCCTGCCTACATTGGAGGACATTGGCGGGATCATGGGCTACGTGTTCTTATAGATGCAGGGTTTAGACCACAGATCAGCTGTGTGGCCCTGGATAAGGTCATTACCCACTCCCGTCTTCTAGTCTTTTCATGTTTTTAATTTAATCTTGCACATTTGTTGGGTACAGTGTGATAATTTGATATATGTTCACAGTATATAATGATCAAAGCAGAGAAGTTGACCTTGGCTAACTCTCCATCGTCTGAGGGGCTCATGGATGCAGGCTGGAAATGCTGAGAGAAGGTTACAAGAGTCTGTGTGTGCAGAGGACTTGCTGGTACTTCCACTCAGTTTCCCCCATCCACTCTCATTAAAATGTGTTTTCTTCTCTTCTGAGCATATTCAACTTCTGCATCCTTCAAATTTATCCATCACTTCTTTAAAGTCTTTTATTGAAATTCCAGTTCCTTCTGTCTCCCATTTCCCTGAACCCATGGGATGGTGGTTCCTTTCTGTGCAGTTTCTCCTCTGTGATTATTGAGTCAGCATCTGTAGATGCAACCAACAAGAGACCAGAAACACTTTTAAGATTTTGCATCTGTAGGGAGCATTTTCAGACCTCCTTCTTGTCATTATTCCCTAAGGATAAAGACTAATTATTTAATAGCATTGATGTTGTAGCAGGTATTATAAGAAATTTAGAGATGATTTAAAGTATATGGGAGGATTGTGTAGGTTATATGCACATATTAAGCTGTTTTATATTAGGAGTTAGTGCATCAGAGGATTTTGTTACTCACAGGGGTCTCTGAGCCTGATCCTCCCCCAACACTGAGGGCTGACTGGACCTGACTCTCTTCTTCCCAGGGCTGCTCTTCTGTTAAGTCATTGACCTGAGCTCTTTCCAGTCAGGGATAGCCCCAGGCAAAGTACAACTCCATGGGATGGTTCTGACCTGACAGAGTAGGTGCTGGGCTTGCACCACTTCCCCAGTTTCCTTCCGGTTGCTCCACAGGCACTCCTGGCTGTGAATGAGAGCATGCTTAACCTTTCCTCCTTAAAACCTATCTGCAGCAGACATCAAAAACCCACTTTGTTTCAAGAGTGAATGTTGCTTACAAGACTAGGCAAAATATGACTTAGTAAATAATTCATGTTTCAGCATTAATAGCAGGTGAAAAAATGAGAACAATCTGAAAAATAAGCCTTATTATAACTACTTCTGTGATGGGCAGCAAATCAGAATTGCATTCCTATAGAGATGCTGGGTGTGTTGAATCACATTGGATTAAGGTCGTTTGTGTATCCTGTCACTTCGCATAACGTTGTTTTGCAACTAGAATCTCATTATAACATTTTTATTCCTGCTAATTTAGTGGAAGTCAGCCTTTAGGAATGTACTAAAAAGTACAAAAATTTTTCCAACTTTCAAAAAAATGTTTCCTATTATTTACTAACTATATTTATATGATGAAAGCTGTCAGATAGCTGTTAAATTAGGCCAGAAAGGAATTAACTACATCTGAAAATTCTGAGATAAGAGGGATTCGAAGATGGTGAGCTGAAGGAAGGATGCTTCTCATTGGCTCCATGAATGGATGAAAAAACTCCAGGACAGCTCCATTGTAGTGAGTACAGGCTCTGGAAGCAAGAAAATCCTGGAAGGAGACCTTTCACTGTCTGAATGACCACAACATGCAGCCAAAAAAACCATACCAACAAAATTCAGTTTCGAATTTGATGGGGAAATAAAATCCTTTCACGATAAGATCAAACTTGCAACTTTCATGAACAGAACACCAGCATTACAAAGAATACTCATAGATAAACTCCAGAGAGAAGAACAAGCAAACAAAATTCAAAATTTCACAGACAGAGGAAATTCAATAAAGGTACAAGCTACCAATAGACAATCAAGACAGCACAAAACTTACTAATAAAGCAAGATGACTATGAACCACATCACATAACTATTTTAACACTGAATGTGAATGATCTCAATGCCCCAATGAAAACACACAGATTAGCAGACTGAATCAAAAAACAAAATCCAACAATACACTGCTTACAAGAGACCAACATATAGCCAATGATATCCACAGATTTAGGGTAAAAGGATGGAAAAAAATCTACCATGCACAAGGCCCATGAAAGCAAGCTGACTTTGCAATACTTATATCCAAACAAGTAAATTTCAAACATAAACTAATCATAATAGATGAAGAAGGACACTATATGTTAGTAAAGGGAATGATACAGCAGGCTGATATAACAGTAGTAAATATATACTCCCCAAACAACGATGCTCTCAACTATGTGAAATTATTACTGTACGACATAAAACTTGTGGACCTCAGCACAATAATACTGGGAGAATTCAACACTCCTCTATCATGAATAGACAGATCATCAAAGCAAAAGAGCAATAAAGAGATCTCTAGCCTAAACAACTCCGTAAATCAAATAGACTTAAGAGACTTCTATAGAACACCTCCACCAAATTGATTGAGTATATCTTCTTCTCAGCAGCACCTGGATCCATCTCTAAAATAGATCATATTCCAGTTCACGAAGGATATCTTAGTAAATAAAAAAGTAGATATTACTCTGTGTATCCTATCAGACCACGACACCATGGCCCTAGCAATTAACAGCAAAAATTGTAACAGAACACACACACATACATGGGAAACAAATAATATCCTGTTAAATGAAGAATGAATCCAAGAAGACATGAGAGCAGAAACCAAGAAATTCTTGGAAGAGTATAAGACTGAAGACACAAAATATCAAAACCTCTGGGACACCATGAAAGGATTACTAAGGGGAAAATTTATAGCACTGACTGCCTACATTAAAAATGAGGAGAAATCCGAAATTAATGAACTCATGTTCCATCTCAAATCCCTGCAAAAGGAAGAACAGTCTAAACCCAAACCCAAAAGAAGACATGAAATAATCAAGATCAGAGCTGAAATCAATGACATTGAGAACAACAACAACAACAAAAATAGTAAAAAGAATGAACAAAACAAAGAGGTGATTCTTAAAAAATAATAAGATAAAATTGATAAACCCATAGACAATCTCATTAAAAGAAGGAGGGAAATGAAGTAAATCAACAAAAGCATCAATGAAAAGGGAGCAATCACCATGGACCCCATGCAAATCCAACAAATTATAAGATCATATTTTGAGAAGCCATACTTCTCTAAATTAGATAACCTGTAAGTCATGGACAAATTTCTAGACACATACAACATCTCCAAATTGACACAGGATGATAGGAAATTGTAAATAGCCCACAAACAGGCATAGAAATCTACATAGCAATTGAAAACATTCTGGAAAAGAAAAGCCCAGGACCTGATGGATACCCTGCCCAGTTTTACCACACTTATGAGAAAGAGCTAATACCTCCCCTTATTAAACTATTCCAAAAAAACTGTAAAAGAAGGAACTCTCCGAAACATTTTTATGAGGCAACTATAACTCTGAAATCAAAACCCAACAAAGACACATCAAAAGAAGAAAACTACAGACCAATAACCCTTATGAACATTGACACAAAAGTCCTTGATAAGGATCTAGGAAACTGTATGCAAATGCACATCAAGAAGATAATTCACTACAATCAAGTGTGTTTAATTCCAGGTATACAAGGATGGTTCAACATATACAAATCAATAAATGTGACTCATCACTTAAACAGAATTAAGGACAAAAACCATATGATCATTTCAATTGGTGCAGAAAAGGCCTTCAATAAAATTCAGCACTCACTTATGCTCAAAACTCTAGAGAAGATAGGGATCAAAGGTACTTATTTTAACTATGTAAAGGTCATATACGACAAACCCTCAGCTAAATGGAGAAAAGCTGAAAACATTTCTACTAAGCTTAGGAATATGACAAGCCTATTCGCTCTCACCACCTTTATTCAATATAGTTCCTGAGACCCTAGCCAAAGCAAACAAGAGAAGGAAATCAAAGGGATAAGAATAGGAAGAGGGTAAGTCAAGTGTTCAAACTATCATAATGGCATGATCCTATATCTGGAAGATTCACAGTACTCCACCAGAAAAAAGTTTGAGCTTATAAACAGATTTAGCAAAGTGGTAGGCTACAAGATGAATATTCATAAATCAATAGCTTTCCTATATACTACCAATAATAAGGCAGAAGAAGAAATCAGGATTCTGTCCCGTTCACAATATCCTCAAAAAGAATAAAATAGGGGTTGGGGATTTAGCTCAGTGGCAGAGTACTTGCCTAGCATGCACAAGACCCTGAGTTCGGTCCTCAGCCTTGAAAAAAAAAAGAATAAAATACTTGGGAATAAATCTAACAAGTGAAGTAAAAAGCTTCTACAACAAAAGTTATCAGACATTGAAGAAGGAAATGGAAGAAGACCTGAGAAGATGAAAAGACATTCCATGCTCATTCTGCCAAATGCACTATATAGATTCAATGCAATCCCCATTAAGATACCAATGTTATTCTTTACAGATATAGAAAAAGTAATTCTCAAATTCATATGGAAAAACAAGAAACCCAAAATACCCAAAACATTACTAAGAAAGAAAGACAAAACAGGTGGATTTGCAATATCAGATCTAAAGCTATAATATAGAGCTGTAGTAACAAAAACAGCCTGGTACTAGTATCAAAATAGGAATGAAAACTCATGGAATAGAATAGAAGTCACTGAAACAAACCCACAAATCTTTAAACATCTGTTCTTTGACAAAGGGCAACAAAACATAACATTGAGGAGAGACAGCCTATTCAACAAATGATGCTGGACAAACTGGACAGCCACTTGCAGAAAATTGAAATTAGATTCTTATCTCTCACCTTGCACAAAAATCAAATAAAAATGGATGAAGGAACTGGGAATTAAACCAGCTACGATACAACTGTTAGAAGAATATTGGTTAGGATCAATAATCCAGCATTTGGATAGGGAAAGACTTCTCAACAATGCTCCTTAAGTGATAGAATTAAAGTAAAAAATCAATATGGGATACCATTAAACTAAAAAGTTTTTGAACAACCAAGGAATTGGTCAAAATTGTTAAGAGACAAACTTCAGAATGGAAGATAATCATGGCCTGTGATTCTTCTGACAGGAGACTAAAATTTACAAAGTACTCAAAAAAACTTAATATCAAAATCACAAACAATCCAATCAACAAATAGGCCAAAGAGTTAAGTAGAAAGCTCTCAACTGAGAAAACTGAGCTAGCCAATGAATACATGAGAAAGTGTACTAAATCATTAGTAATCAGAGAAATGCAAATCAAAACTCTATTAAGAATTTACCTTACTGCAGTCAGATTTGAAAAGATGAATAATATAAAGAATACAGATGTTGGAGGGGTTGCACAGAGATAGGAACACTAACACACAGTTGGTGGAACTGCAGACTGGTGCAGCTCTTCTGGAAAGCAGTGTGGAGAATCTTCAAAGAATTAGGGATGAGCCCACCATATGATCCAGCTATCCCTCTCCTGGGTATTTTCCCAGAGGAGTTAGAATCAGCACATCAGGGCAACACAGGAAAATCTATGTTCATAGCAGCTCAATTTACAATATCTAAATTATGGAACCAACCCAGATGCCCCTCACTGGATGAATGGATCCAAAAACTCTGGTATAATATACACAATGAAATTCTACTCAGCAATTAGAAAAATGATATTGAGACCTTTGTAAACAAATGGATGGCTATGGAAGAAATGCTGAGCAGAGAGTGAAGGTTCGAATGTTTTCACTCATTTGTGGAGGCTGGAACTGAACCCATCTTGGGTGAAAGGTAGTCAAACTCATGTATTAGACCCAGCAAAGGCATAGCAACACATAATCTAGGACAACCTTAGATACGTGTGGGAAGGTGGGGAAAGGAAGAGGGAGGGAAAATAAGTTTGGATCTAGGAAGACAATCAACAATGTAGCAAGTTCTTTGCCCCCTGAGAATCCAATAATACTTATGTAATCGTTCAATTATGAAAAATTCACAATCTAAGAATATATAACACTGGTAGGGGCAAAATATAGAAGAATTGAGAGACTGGGGTGTGGGCGGTATGGGGTAATTCTGGTTTAGGAACATATGCCCATCATATTTTACTTTATATGCATTTATGATTGTGCAATAATTCAAATCCTGAATAAAAAATAAAAAAAAGAAAATTCTGAGATAAACAGTATATCCAGATATAAAGAACTTTCTAAAGACAAGGTAATCGTAATCTACTAAAAGTCCTTTGCTGATTTTTCTGCTATTTTGGGAAGGTCTTTAGCTAAATCATGTGCAACTACCACAAAACCCTCAGGGTTAGCAACACTTCTACAGTCCTCCGCAGAAGGTGTAGGCATTGCTCAAGCATAGGGAGGGGCTGGTGTCATCAATCCTTGATTATATTTCTCAGTAGACTGTAGAACTTGGGGACTTTTAGTGGGAATTCCCAATACATTACTCATCTTTAAAATCGCATTACTTAAATTACTGGTTTATTTTCTCTCCATAATTATGAACCCAAATATTATACATAATGACTTTTGTAAGATCTTATACAAATGTTATGTTGGGAAATATAAAAATTATATTTAATACATAGATTTTATTAAACAGAATAAAAGTAGTCATTACAGGAGACAAAAATGCATACCACTGTTACTAACCTGCCAGTAACATAAATTTTAATTCTGGGCATAATTTCCTCCATGTTGTTCATATGTTGATAAACAGTATGACATTATATATAGTCAATTAAAAGGCAATTTTGGCCCCTCTTCTCAATAAGTAGCAGCCCATAGACATTTTAAATTCCCGCAGAGTCTTCAGTAGTTGTCCATGAAGACTTACTGAATCCTTCCTGCCTGATAGGATAAAGATTGTAATTCTTCAGAAACTAATTTTCTCCAGAAATCTTTCACCCCTATTTCATTCTGCGCAGCTAGAACAGGCACCACAATGGGACATTTTCACCAAGAGCCTTGTGGTATCTCATTGCCACTTTAAACAAACTAGCTATATATGTTAGTGTATGCAGTTTCTCCGGAATCCATTTAGTGGTACAGGTTGAGTTGTATGAATATCATCCACGCTCCTTTCTCCTACCTGAAGCTTAAAAACATAGGGGCTAAGAATGCGCCCCGAAGAAGAAGATGGACTTGTAAGGCAGATGCCATGATAATGTGTGTGTCATTCTACGGAACTGTCTTTAAAGAACAGTCCTGTGTAACACATACTTGGCACTTGCCAGGTCCTGGGCTCAATCCCCAGCTCCATAAACTCAACAAACATACTCAGTTCTGCACAGAAGCAGGTGGTTTGTTCCATAGCCTCCCAGATTAGCATTCAGTCACTATCAGTTCAGGAATCACAATTAATTAGTAATACCATTATAATTACGATGGTAGAGGAACACAGGACCTACTGCCATGCTAATGAAAACATTAATTTTATAAATGTAAAATGTTTGTGAGATAATAGCAATAATGAATAACGTCCATAGTTTAAAAAATTAGTAGTTAAACCAAACTATATAATTTTCCTGCATTTTGCTGTTACCACCTGGAATTGAAAATCTGTAATTGCTGGGGCTCTTTTAAAACTGGAAGCCTTCAGGCCCAGATCTTTAATTTCTTGAATTTGCCTACATGTGTGCATTTTTTTCTGCCTGAACTTGAGGCTCCCCCAGCTAAAGTGTCTCTGTGTCACATCTGGAGTTCAGGAAGTTTGGCTAGGATCTTAGGTTACACTGTTTTTTGGTTGGTTTGTTTTGTTTTTGTTGTGTTTCTCCTAACACGTGATATTGGATAATAAAATGTTCTTGTACCTTCATTTTCTGGAAATTCATAGTATATTTTCATGTAATGATATCTATGCTTTTACTGCTTCACAGAACAAACTAAACGGTTAAAGTGTTTTTATTGATCTCTGAAGAAACCACAAAATTCCTTTGAAATGCATAACCGAGCATAGGAAAGTCCCATTTAATTTATCATTTATTTTAGACACAGTACTGATAAGAAAATAGGGCTGGAGGCTGTTGGGTGCTTGCCTGATGAAAGGAGGCCCTGACACATCAGTCAATGAGTGAGGCTGACACAATTCTGGACATGGCCTAGGACACTTGTGATGCGGGGTTTTTGAGATCAGGCTGGATTCTCTGCTCCCAGGGGCTAACTGGAGTCTGGGCCGACTACAGATTTCAGCAGCCAAAATAGCCCACTTCTAGTGTTTGCAGCCATTCCCAGTTAAAACTGGGAATTTGGGCTGGCTACAGGTTTCTGGGGCCAAAATAGTGTTAGCAGCTCTCCAGCTAAAAGCTGGGTGTCCCAGCTCTTGGTGTGGTGGAAATTCACCCTGGGAATTCGGCCCCAATCTTCTGGGTTCTTGTCTCATGAATTTGAAGAATAAAATCCACAGACAACCACAGGAGGGGGAGTAAAAGGAATAGGATTTATTAAGGAAGGAGAGCAGAGACTCTGCAAGGCGGAGGGGCACTTGGAAGCAGGAAACCGTCTAATGGAGGTCAGGCCAGGGGTTATGTACATTTGGGGTATGAGCATAATTAGCATTCATGCAAGCAGGCATTGAGAAATGCATCTACATCATTTGCTGAGCCCTATGCAAAGTAGGCATTGAAACTTAGTACCAAAGTCATTGGTTGAAATCTCTGCAAAACAGGTAGCAATTGTTTCCAAATTCCCATCTGTGTCCACTCCTATTTCTTAGTTTTCCAGTGTCAGGGACAAAGGAGTTTCTCTCACAGGTGAGCCTCATGGTCATTTGCATATGAGGGCCCTGAGCATGCCCTGTTAATCACTCTCTACCAGCTGGCTCTTAGAGGGGGCACTTTGTCCTGACTAAGAAGCCATTTCACTATCTCTCCTCAAACTGTCTCACTTGCACCAGTCCAAATTCCGGGCAAGTCCCTGGAGCCAGAAAAAAAAAAACCCACAGAAGCCTTCCTCCCCAGAACCCACCAACAAGTCCTCAGAGGGGCCCAAGTGCCCTTCCAAAGTATCTATAGGTTTAACTTCAGGGAAACAGGCTCCTGCTCTCTTTGGCCCTACCTCCCCAGCAGAATTCCTCACTTGAAAAGATTCCTTATGCTTTTTATTGCTAGGAGTCCATAACTCTGCTTGATCTGACCAGCTTTCCCAGCGTACCTGCAGCCTTCTATTGGTCTTCTCTGGTCTGTGTCTTCCAAGTCTCACATTTGTTGTGTAATGGGACAGATGAGGCAGAAGTATTGGAGAAATTTTCATGAAGCAGGTATATTAAATTTTCAACATGGTCCAGAGGGCATAGCAGCTGCTGTTGTTTGGACCCTGTGGAACTGGAATTTTAGCAACTTACACACTTTACAAGTTACAGCATACACTCGGTTTTTAATATGCACTGATAGATCACAAAGGGAAGTTAGAAAAGCAATGGTTATCAGTAAGGAGCACAAGTGGCTTCTCAGAAGAAGTTAAATAACTGTTAAAAAGCCTTTACACAGGGGCTGGAATGGTGGCATGGTGGTTATGGTGCTTGCCCAGCATGCACAAGTATGTGAGTTCAAACCCCAGCACCCATGTACACAACTAAGTGTCAGAGCAATGAAAGCCATGTGAAAAACTGAATAAAAATCGATTCTCTGTCTCTCTCTCTCTCACACTGTCCTTCTCTCTCTCTCTCTGTCCTTCTCTCTCTCTCTGTCCTTCTCTCTCTCTGTCCTTCTCTCTCCTCTTTCTCTCTGTCCTTCTCTCTCTCTCTGTTCTTCTCTCTCTCTCTGTCCTTCTCTCTCTCTGTCCTTCTCTCTCCTCTCTCTCTCTCTGTCCTTCTCTCTCTGTGTGTCCTTCTC